>CABFKP010001076.1:0-12278 GCA_901779475.1 Panagrolaimus davidi
TGTTTTTTTTTCATGTATAAATAATTTTGTATAAAGTATAAAAGTGCAGGTTGGGAAAAGTGCAGGTTGGGAAGTGCAGGTTGGGGCCGAGTGCAGGTTGGGAAGTGCAGGTTGGGGCTCGAGTGCAGGTTGGGGTAGTGCAGGTTGGGAAAAGTGCAGGTTGGGGATTACTCATAAAAAAATGATGCAAAAAGGGGGTCTTTAGGATTTCAAATTATGGAACTTGAAAATCGTCCTATTTACATCAGCGTTTAATTTTATCCACAATTTGGACTTTATACATTTTCACCTTCTCCGCCGTTTTTTGAATTGTTAAAAGCTGCCACCACTTTCTTCTATAAACTTCGTTTTTAAGCACTTTTAGGAGTAAGAAATTTTAAAAATTAAAATCGTCTTAAAGCAGTTTGTCGTTTTAAAAAAATTTGATATTTTAATAAAAGAACTTCATTAAATCAGTTCATTCTTTTAGATTTTTAAAAATTGTTGTAAAGCAATTTAAATTTTTTAAATTCAGTTTCGTGAAAAAAAATTTATGAAGGATGAAATAATATTCCCTCATTAAAATCAAGTTTTATTTTTGTTTTTATTTTTTGTTGCTTCTGTGTGTTCTGTTTTTTTTTCTTACGAAAAACAACTTCTTCAATTTTTATGAGCTGTTTTAAAAAGTGGGAAAACGTGATTTTAATAGTTTTGAAAAAAATTAAAACACATGAAAGTGATTTTATTTGTTACTAACAAACATTTTTTCGTAAAATTTAATCAATGATAATTTTTGTGCCATTTATTTTGTATTTTAACACAAAAAATGAAATACATTTTTTGTGTTTTCATTGTATTTTTATTTTTGTTTAAAAATTTGTTGATCAAAAATAAAAAATTTACACCAGTTTATTGGATTTATTTGAAACAAGTTTAAAAAATAAATCTTAAAAAATTAGAGAAAAGGCAATAAAAAATTTGCATAACCTGTTTTTGCCTTTTTTACGTCATTAATTTTTTTTTTGTGGTAAAAATGATTCATTTCCGTTGCAGTAGTCTTTGAACGAAAGCGCATCTTTCTTTTTTTTTCTTCCAAAATTCTGTCTACAGAATATAATATTTGTCCTTCAAATATATTTTTGTTTCTCTTTTTTTCTCCAAAAAAGAATACACATTCTTTTTATGAGATGTTAGAAAAAGAAAACTAGAACTGCTTCGTTTGAATGATTATTGGTTTCTTTTTTTCTAACTTTTTGCTGGAACTTCATAGAACGAAATTCTTTCACTTCTTTTTTTCTTTGTCCTTTAAGAAAAAAAAGGAAGGGTTAGAAACTTATTTTTTTTGATTATTTTGTTTTTGCTTATACTTTTGAACGAACGAGTTTTTGATTCGTTTAAAACCACCTTCAAATATTTATCAGAAATGAAGAAAAAAAATAGGTAAATATTTTTGGGTTTACGTTTTTTTTTCTTAAACCATTAATGAGCGTCAAAGAGAAATAANAAAAAAGTAGTTTTGTTTTTTTTGTTGTTGAATGAAGGTGGTTTCTTTGGGTAGTATTGCGTGTGACCTAAAAAACTGTTTTTTAAAAAGTTTTTTAAACTATTCTAGAACATTTTATTCTTTTGTTTATTAGCCTAAAAACTTTTTGATTTGAAAAAATTTTTGGGTTTAACTCAAATTCGGTCAATTTGTTTATGTTTGTTCAATCGGAATACGTCAGAACTTCTGTAGCCTTGAAAATTCCAAAATGAAAGATTTATTACATTTTTATATAAAAACTCTGCAGAAGACATTCGTACATTGTGTTAATGACTTTTATCGCGCCATTTTTGCAGTTTTCCAAATTTTTTTAAAGTTTAATAATTTTTTAGTACTATATTTTATTAAACCATAGTACAAGCATATTTTTCCTATTGTTGATCTCCAAAAATTATTAAAAGTACAAATGCCACCATCTCCACCATTTGTTTCATCCCCTCCAATTGAAGAGGAGGCATCATCGATTACCCCGGAAACTTCATCAACAACCAATGATGAACGAATAATTTTGCCCCCATCTACAGACAAGAAGGCACCATCAAAAAAATATTCAAGTGATCAAACTTCAATTTCTGCAGAATCTTCTCAAACATCTTCATCATTGTCGTCAATGAATGAACGAAAGACATCAATTCATGTTTGTTAATTATTTTATATTTTAGTTGATTCAATTAGTTTTCCCTTAATTATGGAAAATCAATGAATTCTGTAGAAAATTCAATTCTTTATTAAAGGAGGCGGATGGTTTGATACAGTTTCGAAATCTTGGATTTTCGTGATTTTCAGGCAAACTGGGAGTCTTGAAATGAAAATGACCCTTTTTTAATTTTTTTACCAAATAAAGATGCACTTTCGTTTCAAGACTCTCAGTTTGCCTGAAAATCACGAATATCCAAGATTTCGAAACTGTATCAAAACGTCCGCCTCCTTTAACTTTAAACGGCAAAAAATGCTCTTTTTTAAAAACAATAAAATTTATGTTTTTTTTTATTTTAGTCGGTGAACGAAGAAAAAATATAGGGAAATTAAATTCTTGTTACTTTCATTTTTGGTAAAATTATTTTTTTGTATAATATTATTTTTTTATCCGCTTTCTTTTTGCTTATTTTTCTCCGTTATTTTTTCTCCGTTATTTTTTCTCATTTATTTTTTCTACTTTAGTCGAATACTCGAACTCATTTTTTGCCATACATTTTTTTGGCAAACGTTAACAAAATCTTTTTTCTAAATTATTTATGTTTCAAACACGATGTTATATTCTGTTTTTAAAATGAACTTCGATTTCATATTATTTTTCTTGATGGTTTTCCCATAAATTTTAAAAAATTAAACAAATGCGGAAAAATTAAAATATTCAGAATGGATAAAAAGTTGAAAAATTGAAAAGATTTTAAACATAACAACAGATGTTTGCTAAAAAGTTTTTTCTGATCACGAATGTCAAATGTCCAATGTATTTTGGTTTTCACATTATTTCAGCATTTCTAAAGTTAAAAAACTAAATGTCGACTTTTTGAAAGCCGATACTTCAAAACATCGTAGACAACCACGAAAGTCTTAAAAAAACCAAAACTATCAAAACATGAGAAAAATGAATTTCAGTCGCTATCGGCAGAAAAAGTTATAAAAATTTCCTTTTTGGCAATGAAAATAATTTCACTGTTATTGATTTTTTTTTCATATGAAATATGTCGTTTGAATATTTTGTTTAAAGCTCTATGTAAATTAAAAGATAATATAAATAAAATGTTTTTGTTCCAATGTAAATAACAGCTTGTTTTTGTTATCAAAGACCAACTGTTAAACATTAATTAAGAAAGAAGAAACAGTTGTTTTTTATCAAAAAATTATTTTATAAAAGTTTTCTGCATTCATGAAAAAAGTGGATTTCATTCAAAGCTGTGTTTTTGCAAAAATTCAATGAATCATGCGTATTGCAAAATGTAACATAAAAGTGTTATGTGTGTATCCGTTGTATCGTGCATGCACAAATGCTAGCATTTTAAATACAAAAAAATAAATGCATCACTTGTTTCGTTTTTTTCCGACATACATAAATTTGGTAAAAACTGATAGCAAAGTTTGAGTTCATTGGATTCGTAATGTTTCATAACATTTTCAAACTTAATGAATTTCAAGTAATTTATCATAATTTTTAAAAATTTTGTAAAATGTGTTTTTTTTGTTAATATTCAGTTTTGTGAATAAAACTGAAATTGACTTTTAAATTTGATAGCTGTTTTTTTTGTTAGCAAAGTATTTTGTTCTTTGTTTGTAAAAATTTCACTAAAAAAAGCATAAAAAATATTTAAATATGAAAAAAAATACAGCGTATGAAAAAACATAAGAAAATCAATAAAACATTTGCTAAGTTATTTTCGATTTTAAAAAGGATTATTGTGAGCGCACATCAAAAAACCACCTTGTATTTTATTTTTTTGTTTCAGCGAAGAGAATTGAAAGCAGATGTTTAAAAACATCGCAGACAACCACGAATGTCTTAAAAACAAAAACTATCAAAATCTGAGAAAAAAGAATTTCAGTCGTTATCATAATTTTTAAAAACGTTGTAATTTATTTTTTTATATAAATATTCATAATGTCGATATAAAAAAACTTTTAAATTACAAATGATGTAAGGTTCTTTTGGGATACGATAACTATTTTTTTGTTGGCAAAATATTTCGTTCTATGTTTGTAAAAATTTTACTAAAAAGCTTGAACAAAAATTTTTAAATTAGTTTTAAAATATTAAAATATGGTAAAAATACAAAAATATATTTTACAGTAGCGCTCAAAAGTTTTTGGGCACTTTGAATATTGCGGATAGTTTTTTTTCTGGGGAGCCACTTCCAAAACCCAAATACAACTTTTGAAGCCCTATCTGAGGGCTATGTTACAGCACCACTTCCTTGCTTGAATCGTCTCACAACGAAAAATTCTGGCCTGGAATTCAAAAATTTGGTGAACAAAAGTTTTTGGGCACCTTTTTCAAAAAATCGGTGTGACCTTATTTCTGCACCAAAAATTGTTTTTTAATTTCAGAATTGTTCCTTAGATCCATTAGAAGTTTTTAGGAGCTTCTGGAGTCATAAAACTCATTTTCTGATTTTTCCTGATTTTTTGAAATTATGCATTTTTGCTGTTTTTGATGTTTTTACCCCAAGTGTAACTCGGCGGTGCAGCGGTGCACCGACTGTCAAATTACATTTTCAAGTACTCCTATTCATCGATAACAAACCCTGAAAATTTCAGCTTGATTCATCTAATACGCGCTTCAGATTTTTCAGTTGAAAATATGCTCCAAACGCCATTTTTGTATGAAAAATCTGAAAATAATTAAAAAAAGGCCTAAAAAGACGGAAAATGCAGGCGATTCAATTCAAAATATGTCGAGGTATAAAATGGCATATAATATGATGAGCAATAAAATTAATTCTAGAACCTAACTTAAAAAACAAATTGCATACGATTGTTCTATTTTTAAGTGCGAATTTTTTGAGACCATAAGCAAGTTTTTATGTTGACTAAGAAAATCGGAATTTCCAAAAATTGATAAAAACAGCTTTTTTATACCTCCAGGATCAAACTTTATTCCAGTCCAGTTTTTCCACACACTCAAGAAAAACCATATTTTTTTTAAGTCAAGTTCTTTTCCAGGTCAGAAAACATTATTGAAAATCATTATTTGACTTCATAAAACAAGATTAAAATGACGAAATAATTTGTTATTCGTAAATATATCCATTTTCGTGTATCATTTCTTTTTTAAATGAAAAAATAAACAACTTTAAAAAGTGGCCTTCTCTGACCCACAAACACTTTTTACTTTTATAAAGGTAAACTGGTTAATTTATTTTTAAATTATTAATGTATTCTTCGAATTTTTCTTCATGTACCCATAGAACCTTCAAGATTTGTCTTTAAAATACACAATTTAATTTGATATATTTTCGAACAATAAAAAACTAAAATCTAAAATATCAAAAAATTCAAAAAAATATTACTCACATTTGATTTTTCACACAGCAATAAAAACTTTTCATTGCAAGTTTTTTTTTCTTTTTTTCCCATAAAGTGTAACGAAAAAAAGACTTTTGTTTCCAACAAACATTCCAAAAAGGTTGTCTGCAACGTACCACAATTTTGCGTTTTCGTTTCTTTTCCATAAAGATCGAACAAACTTTCGTTGGAAAAACAAGAAAAGAATTTGATGGAAAAAATGCTGTAAAATAAATAAAAATAGATTTGTTTAACTGCTGAAAATCACAACTTTTATTCAATTCTTAAAATAATTTTTAATTAATTTCACCCATTTTTTAATATATTTGGTTTAAAAGATATTTGGATTATAAAGGTGGCAAAAAAAATTCTCAAAAGCAGATTGAAAATATTTTCATTAGAAGATAATTAGATTTTATAATTTCAAAATCACTCGAACTTTATTGTTGATGCTACAGCAAAATGAAGCTTTGCTTTTTTCTGATTCATTCTTTTTATTACTTAATAATGAAATGATGAAATAATGTTGCGGAATTGAATCCTTGTCTAACCAAAAACAAATAGATTTTTTTGCTATGTAACAGAATAATAATATTATTTGTTAAAGAAATTCTTCTATTCGTAGGATGTTTATTTTGATAAAAAATATGTATTTTATTTTGATGTTGAAATGGCAACAATTTTGTTTAAAAAATTCTTCGTATGATTTATTGAAATTTTGAATGTAAGTGCTGTTTCGCAATTTAAATTTCCAAAAATACTAAAATATTCAAAGAGGTTGAAAAAGTTTGCACATTTGACTTTATATAATTTCTCTTCACTTTTTCGAAAGCTGAATGTTGTTCTTTTTTTTTTCTTTTTTCTTTTGATATTTTGAAACATCTGTTTTTGTTTTTAGAATGTCTGCATTTTCTTTTTTTGATGTTTCCTTTGTTCGCCTAACAAAAAACAGAAAGCAAAATCTTTTCTGTGTCTTTAAAAAAACAAACGTTTCAATGCATTAAATTTTAAAGAAACGACATTCGAAAAGTGGTAAAATCGCCAGTAAAATCACTCCTTTTGAAAGCAAAAAACAATTAATTAATTTTATAGAAAAAAAGGGTTTTTGTGAAATTATTAGTAATTAATCACAAACAAAAGGAATCTGAGGTTGCACTTTCTTCTGTTTAAAAACAAAATTTATTTTTTCAAAAACGTCGTGGTTCAGTATTTTATTCCAAATAAAAAAATTGTATGATTTTTTATTTATTAAAGCTTATATTGCTAATAAAAGCGTTGAATCGACGCATTTCATATTTAAATTTACGGAATTACAAAAAACGTTGTTACAAACAGCATTTTCAATAAACATTGTTTAATCATTAATGCTGAATGGCATAATTTCCGGAGGTATAAAGTTTCTACTGTAATTGTTTCATTACTTTTAAAAAATTTTCTAAACAAGTAAAAAAAGTTTTTTAGTAAAATATTCAAATAAATTTTTAAAATGTTTTGTCTGCCGCAAGTGCTTTAAAAGAAAAAGACACAATTCAATCCAAAAGATGCTCTTTAGTTTGCAGCAACAAAACAGAAAGTCAAAACATTTCTTTAAATTTAAGTCGGCATTTTTTTCGTGGTTATTTTCTTTGAATGTATCAAAAATAACTGTAAAAAATAAGTAAAACAATTAAAAGTGACTTCTGTTTTAACTTTTAAAAAATTGGTAAATGTTTTTTAACGAAAAATAGATTGTTTTTGCACTCAGAAAGGTAACAATATTTTTTTTTATGTAAAAACACAAGTTAAATATTAAAAAAACTATCAAAACTAGAAAAAATTTCAAAGATAAGATTGTGATTTATATGGGACTTCTTTTTTTAAAATAGGCTTTTATTGTGAAGCAAAAATCTTATGTTTATAATCTATATTGTATCATACAATGTAGATTATTCGCTATTTTTGGATATGTATTTAGTTTTAAAATTCAAAGTTTGACAACCCTTATGGCAATTATTTTGATAAAAAATATTTTAATAATATTAAAAAATTCAAAATATAACAAAAAAGTGTACATTTGATGTTTCTTCAAAAACTTGTTTTTAAGAATTTTTTTTATTAAAAAAAGACATTTGCTTTTTCTTTCTTTCCTTAAAAAAATTGTAAAAACAAAAAAGGAGGGTCGCAAATGCTATATTTTTGCACATCGTGAAAATATTGGTGATGTTTTTCAAATCAAATATTTTTCTTATTGAAAAGACTTGAAAAAATGAAAAACTTCGATTATTCAGACTTTTTGCGAAATAGATTTTTTTTTGAAATTTTTGTTTTTTTTTTTCATACTTGTTTGATACAAATAAAAAGTAATACAATAAAATGTAAAACACAATAAACTAAATACTAACCTGAAACAGAAAAAAAATAGAAGCAATAATAAATAAAAAATGTCTATGAAACAACTTCAACCTTTCACGTTTATTTTTTGCAGAATGTACAAAGAGATAAACTCTTTAAAAGTAAAAATGGGTTTGTCAAAAAATGTTACACGTCTTTTTTCTGCTTTTATGTGAAAATATGTTTTGCATTTTTATTTAAAAGTAAAACAGATTATCCTTTTTTTCTCATGACTAATGTTCAGCTGTTGGATATTTTTTGTTCAAAAAAATTTTAATAACTACTTTATAACCCTACAAATATATTACCTTTAAAGATTCTTTAAACCATTAAAATAGGTTTTTTAAATATTCAAAAAAAAGAGAAACTGCAGATTAATACGAATTCAAACCTGCAAATAATAAATTTTTATTGAAAAAAAAAACATTTGAAAAGAGAAAAAAAAGAATTGTCTCCGATATATTGGACGAAATTTTTTCAGATGTTGCATTTGATTTTTTTATGTAAAAGAAAAATAAAATGCAGCAAAAAAATCAGCAGTCCAGACAGAAAAAAACTGCACAAGGTTTTTTAGTTATATTTGCTAAAAGGCAAAAATGCGTACAGCTTTTTTGGTCGCTTTGTATGTTTATTATTGCTTTTTTAAATATTTAATAAATGTTTTACAATAATAATATTTCGCATGTAAAAAAACAAAAACTTTATTCAAAAAAATTGAAGCTTTTTAACTGAAAAAATGTTTCATCCGCCAGCAACATTAATAATTATACAGATTCAACAAAAGCAAACATGTGTCTTTTTAAAAAAAAGTAATGATAAATCTTCCAACAAAAAAATTAATTTTTTGGTGTTTAATATATTGTCTTCAACCGCTGGTTTTCCTTTTTGCCTAATAATGAGAATTTATATTTAAACAACTCAGGAATTGCAAGTTTGAATCGATGAATTTCATATTTAAACATTCTAGAATTACAATAAACATTGTTATAAACAGCTTTAATCTAATTATTAAAATTATTACCGGTGATTTCCATTTTTGCATTGGTAGCTGATATAAAATTTTCGCTGTTAATTAAAATATTTTTATAATTATTTCAATTTTTATAAGCAAGTCAAAAAAATATTTATATAGAATTTTAAAAATTTTTACACCTCCAAACAAGTGTCCCAACAAAAAATAAAAAAGGTCAGCCTGGCAGTGAAAAAAACTCAATTTATTATATTAGGGAAGACGTTCAATAGTTTGCAGCAAAAAAACTAAAAGCTATAAAAAAATAAATGTTTCGAAACAACAAAAACGTTTTTGAATGAGATTGAAAGACAACGCTTTGTTTTTTATTAAAACATAGAAAAAGTCGTTTTCCAATATTTTGTGTCTTTGAAAAAGCAAATATGTCAAGTCATTATAAGAAAAAAGACGCGGTAAGTGAGAAAAAAAAGTTCTATTGACGGAAGGCATTGTGAATATTTTGTTTTAAAATTTTTAATTATCGTTTTTCCTAAAAAACAATTAAAACGTGTTTCACAATAGTAACAATAAAGGTTTGCTTTTCTTTTATTATAAAAAAATGGACAAAATGAAAAACGCAAAAGTGGCATTTTAAATCTGAAGAATAATATTTCTCGCATAAACAACGTTTTTTATAAGTTTTTATAATATTGCAAGCACCTCTATCATTTTTAGACATTAAAAATGAAGAATAGTATTTAGCAACTTTAAAAATACATAAAATCAGATTTTTTATACAAATTGCAAAAAATAACCATTTTAATAATTTGTTTTCATCTGTTTTTTAAAAAAATTCGTGTACCGCTTTGATATAAAGTCTTTAAATTTTCTGGTAGACCGTCTCTAAAAAAATTGATTTTTTTATAAAAAACAAAATGCTGTTACGTGCTGATAACGACTGTGAAGTCCGTTTTTGAGTATCTTTAACAGTATTAATTTGCGAGCCATACTGTTAAATTTAATACTGCTGTTAAAATACAGCGGGAATATCTTGAAGCACCCTGTATTTTACATCAATTGCTTCCATTGAGTAACAAAACGCCAGAGCCTTTTCGAAGTTTTACGTTTGCTTTGATCGACGTTAAAGGAACTGCTAAAAATTGCAACCAACAAAATTTTATCATTTTTTTACGAATATTTTTTAAAATACTTTTTTTTATTGTGTTTCCGCAATTGCTCACTTTATTGCAAGCTAAACAGAAAGAGATGTTTGGCAGATAATCGAGCAAAAATATGTAATAATGGAAACACAAAAAATAGTTTTATAAACCGATATGTTTTTTTCCGTGTTTTTTATATCATTCTTTTTAAGCTTATGTACTTTCTTTCTTATTCAAAGTTTTATAAACAATGAGATATTTTGTTACACCTTCAAATCCAAATGTATTCTTGATTGGAATCTATGAAAATCAACTTTATGGTTTTGGCAAAAAGAATGAAAAGTTTTGCTTATATCAAAAATCTATCTTTGACAATGGCGATTGGGAAGAATTTTTTGCAGTTGAAATTAATGTTATGAAAGCTGAATGCTGTGAAAATGGTTTACATGTTGCTTCTAGTATGTATGATACAACAATACGGATTACTACACGAGTAAGTTTTAATTTTTTTTAAACTTTTTATATATGCATGTACCAAACTTTTAGGACAAAGAATTTACACATGTATTTTCCGTTGATATTTTTACAAAGAAATTTACTGCATTGAAAATGTTGGAAAAACTTTATGATGGATTTGCAACTCCTAATTTGAATTTATGCTGCAAATGTTTGAGTCCAGTTCTTCGTTTCCTCAGATATGATGATATGAATCTTTTTTCATTTTGTATTACTCCNTTATTATTACTCCACGCTGCTATAACAAAGATGTTGGTATTTATCGTATTTTGGTATACTTTAATAAATCTCATTATTGTCTTTTACAAATGGATTCTAATTCATACAAACTTCCTTTAATTGTTTCTTCAAATATTGCTGTTAATCGTGAAGGAGAAGCTATTTCTGTTATCGAAAAAGAAAATGGACGAATCAAAAGAATGGCATTTGGTGATTCGGGGATACAACTATTTGGAGACATTCCTGAAAATCTTGTATGGCATGATATGGCATTCTCTCATGATGAGATTTTGACATTTTCTTTATCTCGACAAAAAAGGGATGATGATATTGTATTGTGGCTTTCATGTCTTGAATTCTCTGTTCCAAATTTATCTGTGTAGTAAGCTTTTAAACATTTTTTGATGAAATTGTTAATTAAATATTTTAGTTTTGGTGACAGTTCATTCTTTACTGTTGATTCAAATTTGCCTTCCTTTGAATCTGTGCCATTCTTTTTTTCATATCAAAAAGTTGGCGTCAAAATTTCATCTTTGGAGACACGTATCGTTGGCCTACAATTACATTTTATTGTATTCCAAACTGTTTCAAATTCAATTGTAACAATTCCTGTTCGAATGCTTTCACTCTCGGAATCTGCATATCTTTCACTTCGTCAAATTCCTGAACCTTCTCTTCCACCTGCTATTCCGCAGTTTATGATTTTTGAACAAATTTTATATTTTTTTAATTATATTTTTGGAAGAAAATCAAAGAAAACTGTTGATGATCGTTGGATGTCACTAAATTTTATCAAAAAAACTTTGGCTTTATCTAATAATTTTGCTTTGAAATAACTAATATTTTTTGAATTTAAAGTTTTATTTCTTTTTGTTTGTGTAAAAATAAAATGTTTTAAAAAATTTATCGTATTCTTCACATTGAATTTTTTCCAACTTTTTTTCTAAAGAAATTTTGCTTTTTTAGAAGTTTAATGCTTTTTATTTTGAAAATAACCAAAAAGGAGGCCAGATTCGACTCTGCAAATTTTTTGATTAACGGATTGAAACTTTTTCGAATATTTAATTAATATTAAAATCAAAAAATAATTTCACAATGCAAGTTTTTTAATTTTTAACCCACTTTTAATAAGATGTTTTTATTTACAATTAAAACAATAAAAAATAAAGTTATAGCACAATTTTTGCAATATTTAAAAAACTAAATATCCCAGGAATTAAATCTATTTCATTTTTTACAGAAAAATGAAATCTTAAAATATCAAAAAATATCCTAAATATGTTTAGCGGCGGGTTATATGTTTTGTACACAATAATTTATTATTAATTTTACAAAACAAAAATTATTATGTCAAAATTTGATATTGCTTAATTGAATTATGGTTTAAGAAATTACTAAAAGAAAGAACAAATATAAATTTGAAATCTAATTTTTTTGTCACTTTTTTAACTTCAATTTCCGTGACAAAAACTATCGCGGCCACAATGTTGTCCTTTTGGACAACCCCATTGATCATTACATGGCACGGCGAACTAAAAGT
>CABFKP010001085.1:0-12281 GCA_901779475.1 Panagrolaimus davidi
CAAAAATTAATTAACAAATAAATTACAACCATTATCAAATTTATCCCAAAAATAATCAGAATTTGGAATAAAAAATGCAATGTTTTCATTTAAAAATGCTGCAGAAAAATTCCTTTTTGCAACATTGCATTTAAATCCTTCAACATTTTTTGGTTTTGGACATTGAAGCGGAGATAGGCATGGCCGAGTTGATGGATTCCATGTTGCACTTTCAGCATAACATTTTGAAATTGCTCCATAATATGTATGATTAGAATTGAAAGATGGGAAGGTTTTAAATGTTTCCAAAAATATTGAAGAAATTTCTTCGATTTGTTTTTGTGGCATAATTTTGAACTGAAAAATTAATATAATTACACGTCAATTTTTTTTGCCTTGAACAAATAATTTCCAAGGCTATCATTTGACACAATTTAGTTTCACCGTTGAAATTTAAACAGAAAACGAAAACAAAAACGTTAAAAAACAAAAAAACCTATCACCAATAAAAAATTGCGGCATTTGATTGAAATTTTTTTTGGAAGTGTCACTCTTTTTTTATTCGAGGTCAAACAATTTTCCTCTTACATTTTTTTGCATTTAACTAAAATTTTTTTTTTTTTAAATTAAAAAAAGCTTTAACAATTCTCTCAAAGAAGGCTTTGAATATTGATTAAAAAAATGCCAAAAAAAGCTGATGCAGATTTTGAAGAAATCCTAAATGGATAAAAATTTGCAAAAAGTGAGGAGCCATTTATGTCGGTTTTTTCGTCGATTTTTTAAGTAGGAAAAAATAAAATTCTCCTTCTCTCCTATGTTAAAAATTTTTTCGGAGATAAGAAAGATTTTTTTCATGCGTAAAAAAAATTTTTCTGGCAAAAAAATAAAGTTTTAGGTCCAGCACTGACATTGCCGTTTCAAAAGTTAACCGCAATTTTTTGTTTTAAATAATAATACCAAATTAAAAGATTCCATTCATTGCAGACAGACTGATACACTGTAAAATTTTTAGGGAACACCTTTAATGCAAAAATTTAGAGTGATCGTTAAATCTGAAAACAAAATACAAAAATACCAAAATCGGCAAACTTTTGGCACCTAATTGAAACTGGTACATTTGAATAAAAATGTTTTTTTAGAAAAATAAGTGACGTTTTTTTTCATTAGAGATCGAGAATTTTCTCATTTTTTTTTTGTTTTAGACTAAAATTTCTTTTTTCTTAAAGTTTTACACAATGCTCTCAAAGAAGATTTTAAAAAATACTATAAAAGCGTTTGCAAAAACAGAACAATGGAAACGATGAAAATGCGTTTCCATTTTGTAAGACGTACCACAGATGTAGATTTGAATAATTCCAAAAACGGATAAAAATTTGCAAAAAGTCATTTATGTCGTCAGCAGTACTTTGCCTTAAAATAAAAAATAGAGAGAGAGAGGCAAAACCCCTATAAAAGAGTTAAAAATTTCGGAGATAAGAATCATCTTTTTTTTGCGCAAAAAGAACGATTTTTACTGGCAAAAATTATGTTTCGGTATTCATCATTGCCATTTTTTATTGTAATTTTCACCGCAATTTTTGTATGAAATAAAAACACTTAATTTTAGAGATCGCGTATGTTACGGATTTAATAATATAACATAAAAAAGCTTTTAGGGCTTTAAAAGAATTTTAATGCTTGCCACAAACATTTTGACTGTAAAAAAGTGTTCCCCGACGGAGCTTGTCCGAATAAAAATTAAATTTATGGTAATTTTGCATTAACGAAATTTGCAAATTTTGTATTAAACTTTTACAAACCTTTTCATTTACAGAATTTCCAATTCCAACATGCAACATTTTTCCACCATTTTTAGGGACAATTGTTGCAACTGTTTCATTCTTAAAAAATGGCCAATGAACCCAAGCAATTTCAGCTTTTTTTGTTTGATAAATAGATTTTCCATCTAAATTTCCGCCGCTGACATTTAAAGAATTTATTGCGTTAAAAAGTGAAAATTCCCCGAATGAATTGACTAAATATTTAAAACTGCTAAATTAGTTTGGAATAGATCTAAACATACAAGCTTTTACTATTCCACTTTGTCGAAAATATGTAAATGCAGCTGCAAATGGATAAATTTTAGCCCAATGTGAAAATTCTTTAAAGTAATTGGATTTATTTGGAATTAAAACATCATCGACGTCAGCAACGATTATAAATTCTGATGATTCCTTAAAAAAAACAAATAACAAAAAGTTAAAGATAAAACCTCTGATTGCATTGTTGCAATGTCACCGAAAATGACTGTCTTCAACATTCCGTTCCTAAAAGTGCTTAAAAAGAGTTTCCATATTTGTACAAATAATTTCTTTGCCGGGAAAAATTTAACTAAACTTTGAATGGTAAGAAAACATTATTTGTTCGGACTTGGAAACTCACTTAAAGTTTTCGCCGTTCGGTAATGCTAAACTTTTAATATGATTTTTGAGGTTCCCTTTTTTGAACTAAAAAATTCAACCAAAGTTTGGGCTTCTATTTCAGTTTTTAACAGTTGAAACTGTTGAAAATTAGTTTCTTCTATCATAAAATTGTAACAAATACTCTAATATAAACAAAACTTACTCGATATCTCATTAAACAGTCTGTATAAGCAATTGGTTGACTTCTGGAATCCAATTCCCACATTGGTTTATAACCAATTTCAGTCAGAACTGTCGTATTAAAATCAATATATACATATTTTTCTATTTTTATCCAATTTTTCTTTTCATAAATCTAAAAAATGCTAAAATTATCAATTTAATTTAATTTTATGTTTTGCCTCCAAAATATCAACAATTTCTTTCATTGCAGAATTAATATACTGTATTTGAAGATCGGCACCAAAATAATGATAAATTTCTGTTGCAAAAATTATTTGTTGCCATCTTGATTCATAGACCATTTGAGGATAACACATTATTACAGGATATTTTTTTTGTTCAGGATATTCAAATTTTATTTCGATTATATTTTTGTTGTTGACGACCACTGACAACCCATAATATTTTGGATCAATAACGGTTGTACAATTAATGATATATGAAATCCATTTGCAAAATGGACCATGTTCGGCTTGTCGAATTTGAGCTTCAGAAATTAAGTCAAAAGTTTTATTTTTTGAATGACATTGAAAATTTAATTTTTCAGCTCCTCTTTTTGCGATGAACAAAGTAATCAATGAATTTGGGGAATAACTAAAATTGATTAACTTTAGTTAAAGCCTGTAACTTTTTTTTTCATATAAACTAATGAAGTTACGTTGTATTATGCAATGATATTTGGCAAACTTGGTTCAAAATATTGCAAAAATCTGTCAATAAAAAAAGAACTAACAATTTTGATTTTTTGTAATAAAATGCTGATTGAAATACAAAATGAAAATTTGTATTCTTTTTCAAAATTGATTTTTGTATTACTGAATTTGCTTTTGTTATAATCTCTCCAAAATTGGTAGAATTGAAATAAATAATAGAAAGAAATATTGAACAAATGCAAGCGCAAAAAAATAAATTTTTGTTCATCTTTTTAAAAATTTTTACAACAGATTCAAAATAGAGTAACAAAAGCAACAATAAAATAAAATGACTGAGATTAGGCTTTTAAGGAAGGACACGATTGAATAAGGTCCAAAAAAGCTAAATCATAGATTGAGTCAAAAAAATTTTTGAAATTAGTTTTTACTACATTGGATTGAATTAAGAATTGTATTTAAAAAAAAAAATAGCTGCTTCGCCCGACATTGGTGCTCTACTTTTCTTTCCCAAATCCATTGATTTCTTCCTCTTCAAATAAAATCCTTTTTATTGAAAGCCGGGAAAGTTAACACTGAGTTTTCGGAGAGAAAAAAATGATGATTTGACGTGGCAACAGCAGCAGTAGAATGGTTGTCACATTTATCCTTTAAATTCTGCTGATTATTTATAAAAAATGAATTTAAAACACTATTCTGTATTGATTTTAATTTTTCCATTTTTATATTTTTTATCAACTGTTTTAAGAACAAATTACTTTTCAAACGAAAAAGATTTAGTTGAAGTCAAAGACAATTTTTATAAGTGCGTAAAAAATGGACGAAATAAATATTATCATGAAACCTATAAATTTTTTCAAGAATTGGATATTTGTATAAAACCATTTTTTTCAATCGATTATGATAACTTTGATATTTTCCCAAATGGTGCACATGGTGAAAGAAAGGTATTTTTACCAATGGCTCCAGAATTTTCTTCAGAAGAATGTCGATGGTTAACAGTTGGTATTGGTGGATTAACTGGAGTCGAAGAAGTAATATCTAAAAAATATCCAAACTGTAAAATTTATGGAATTGATCCAGTAAATCCTGGAAACTTTTCAGAAATTGGAAAACTTCTTAAAGTCGGAGTTGGTAAGTTTTACTTAAAATTTTCCCAACAATATCTATAAAAAACCTTAAGCAACTACAGTGGAACTTTTTTTGTTAAAAGTTATTTTTTCAGTCGTAAAAATATTACCTGAAGGAATTTAGCGTATTTTTAAAAAAACATAAAAAGTTGAGGAAATTCATGAAAAGAAAACACAATTTTAAGTTTTTTATGTTTGTCCAATTTTATCGTTTGATACCGAAAATGATCATTCAATTCGATTTTTTCCTAATTAAAAGTGTTATTGTTGACGATGTTTGATTTTTTAAGTTTTTGTTATAAAAAATGTTTTAAAAAATTACGTTTTAAAACAAAGCAGGGGGTGGGCAAATATTACCAACTTATTACTAAAAAAGGGGGGAGGGGGTCATCCAATTATTACCTAATATTACATGGAGGGGGGAGGGGGTAAAAAATGCCGATTTTTGTATTACGTAACATCCGGACAGCCCCTTTTTTATTAACATCTTTTCAGGGCTTAAAGACGGCATATTGCCAGCAACAACGGAAGATGAAAGTATTAAAATTATATCACTTCCTCGATTGCTTGATGAATTTGTACATTCCCGTTTAATACATTATTTATCAATTGATATTGAAAGTTATGAAATGATAATCCTTCTAGAAATTCTTAAAAATGGAAAATTTGGGAATGAAAATATAACGTTTTGCCAAATTGATATTGAATTACATGATCCTAAAAAAGGAATACCACTTCCAGAAGCAGCAAATTTAAATCGGGCAAAATGGGTGCTTGATTTCATAGCTGTACCATCTCCATATTTGCCAATCTTTACAGTATCATATACACCAGCACACAAGGTCACATTCGTAAATACTGAAAATCTCGAATGTGAAAAAGCGTTTAAAATTAAAAGTACAATTAGAACTTCAATTTCCTGATTTTTAATGCTAACAAACGTTCTTCGCATCAATTACCAACTGAATTTTTAAATATAATAAACTATTCATAAAAGACAAATATGACTGCAAAAAGAATCGATTTTTAAAAAAAAAATTAATTGCTTCACCCGAAACTGGTGCTCTACTTTTCCCTCCAAAGTCCATTGATTTCTTCCTCTTCAAATAAAATTCGTTTTATTGAAACCCAAGAAAGTTAACATTGAGTTTTCGGAGAGAGAAAATAAATTATGATTTGACGTGGAAACAGCAGCAGTAGAATGCTTGTCGTTTATCCTTAAAAATCTGCTGATTATTTACAAAAAATGAATTTATCGTTTTCAATTTTTTCATCTATATTTTGAAATTTATTATTTTTCCTGTCTTCTTTTGAAATGGATTGCTGAAAAAAGTAAAACTCAACAATCATGACAAATCTATTTAGAAATTCTAAAAAAGCATTGATTTTAATTTAATTTTTTTTAAGTTATTAAACTGTTTTAACTTAAACAACAATTATTTCATGAAAAAGACAGCAGATCGCTGAATAATGTAATCCTTTAAATTCAGTGAATAACTTGGTTAATGGCAGAATAGGAACAAAGAAAAAATAAATTATAACTAACGGCATTAATTATTCCATCTGGTTTCTTTGAATAAAACAACAGAAAATTTTTAAATAATTTTGAATTCTTTATGTTTTTTAACAATGGACAATTAGAATAAAAGTTGTTTTTCATATCTTTAAACAATTGGTTTTTTTAATTGAATATCTCTTTGATTCTCTGAATGATTATTATAAATAAGGACAAAGACAAAATTTCACATGATGGTAAAAACAAAGGATATTGTTTTTACCAACAAAAAACCTTTTCTCCAAATTTTTATTATTAATCAGAAGCACAATTTACAGTATCCCAATGTCAATCCAAACCGAAAAATAAATATTTATCAAGAAAAATTGTTTTTGATTATTTTTCACAATCAAAAAAGAGCTAACATTTTTTTTACACATAAGTCGTGTTTTATAATTTTATATTGTTTCCGTTTGTCTCGAGTAGAAAACCCCGACTTTACTGCAGCTAATTTTGTTCTGACATTTTCTGTTCTTCTTTTCTTAATAGCTTTGGTTGAAAGCTGAATATATTTCTTAAAATTTTAATTTGACAATCTTATTTAAAGTATTGTGTTTTTTATTAAAAAAGAGAACAAAAAAAATAAAAATGAACAACAAAATTATCCCTTCAGAAATCAACAACATTTAAAAAGATAAAACAAAAATATATTTTTTAAATTTAAAATACACGATACCACAATTTTTACATTATTATTTCACGGGCTCTTGTTTTTCGTATATTTCATCGACTTGGAAAGTCTTTGCTTTATAAATTAAAAATTCTAAAGTATATATTAATTCTTTAAAAACATAATGGAATGAAATGATGTAATCAGAGCAACATTCGAAACGCTAAAAAATAGTTTTCTAAAGAAATTTTCTTTAATATTACAATTAATCACCTTCTTTTGTTTATACGGATAAAATAAGTATCCCAATTCTCCGGAGTCTAAACCATCGGTAAAGTGATCTTTCGGTGACCATGGAAGTTGCGTTAAGCGACCCTAAATTCAAATTTTCGTTTCCAATATCAAAAAATTAATTAAAAGGATTTCTAATTTTTTTAATTTGGCAAATTGTAAGAACCAGTCACTAATCAAAATTGCTACCTTTCTTTAATGGAAGAATTTTTGCAGTTCTTCGCAGACAGTGTTCAGCTTTCGAATTTGTAATGACTCCGACTCCGGAGTTGGAGTCGGAGTCACTGGAGTTGACTCCGGAGTCATTTTTTTTCAAGGTTGAAAACAATTTCAAAAATTTTTTATGAGAAATTTAAAAGCCCAGATACGTTTTAAGTGTTAGTTTTAACATTGCAATATTAGAATTACTATTACTTTAAATAACAAAATTAGAAAATAAAAATTTTAAAATTTAAAATTTCTTTTTCTTAACCCCCCTGTGCATTCGAAAAATCTGATCGGAGTTGACTCCATGACTCTGGATTGAATGCTTAGTTTTTACATTTGTCCAAAAGAAAATGACTCCCTATTTAAACCATTTTGGAAGGAAATTTTCACCAAAAGCAAATATATATAAAATAATTTACCCAATGATCCCTTGTATCAATTTTAGTAATATTTATTTTCTCTGCACAAGCTCCAATTTCAACGTCGTCTACACCTTCAGATATTTCAGGGCATATTTCTGGTTTATACATTGAACCAATAAGAAGTTTTAAAGCTTCCCTACAATCGGATGCAAAATATACAAATTTCTTTCTTTACATTAAAACTGACCGTGTAAAAATAATTCCTGGTCCACCACTGATATATCCTGTTTTAACAAATCTTTTAAAAAATGTACCAAATATATATGTATCATTTGGTTTATATGGTAAAAGAAATGCCCTCAAATTCTCCATTATGAAATAAGAATCATCATCAGTTCTCACAAAATAATCAAAATTTTCAATTTCATTCTAAATTTTTTTTATAAAAAAAATTACAAATTGCTTTTTTACCTCCGAAACCCATTGAAATGCAGCTCTCCATTTATTCCATAAATTTAGTCTTGTTTCTGGAAATTTTGTATTAATGAATGGCAACGTTGAATTCTTAAAAACTGAATTAATAAACTGTTACAGAAATGTTTATTTTACTTCATCATATGATAAAAAATAATGTTTATCACATCTTCGAGCCCATGTTGCATTAACATGAATTGCACGAGTTTCGAGTGTCTTTTTTGATGAATTTATTAAACATAAAATTTTAATTGGCGATTTTGGCATTTTTATTTCTTTGCTTTGGTAGAATTGTTTTGATATAATAAAATACGTTGCAAAGAATAAAATTCCAATAATAATCACATAACGATTTTTTAATAAGTATATAAAATATTTTAGTTTATTTTTAAAATATTGAATTATCCGACAGACTAAATTTACTGGAGCCATTTTTGTTAAAAACAAAACGACCAGAATAAGAAGAAGTTATTAGTCTTTTATTTCAATTAAGTAAAATTATTTGTTTTGCATTAACAATTGTTTAATTTTAGACTGAATTTTTTTTACATGAGGAAACAAAATAAGATACTTCATTGTTTCACTATTTTAGTAACTGGTTTTTTACTGCATGGAGAAATGTTTAAAAATTTATGGCGTAATATTTAAATTTCTCCAAATCTAATCTTGTCTACGGTTTTGAGCACAGTATAATTTAAGTTAAGCCTATCATATTTTGTGCACATTTGTTTCATTGTTACATAAACTTTTAGTCAGCCTATATAATTCCATCATGTTAAACTTCAACAGGACTGAGATTTATGTTGTTATTTAAAACTTGATTTATGAACAAATATACAAAAGGAAAATTTTTAAGGTGCGAAAAATACAAGTTGTTTTATATTTATCTTTTAACAAGTTAATGTTTCACAAAAATTTTTTCTGTATGTTTCGAACCTTTGAATTAATTCAATGTCATTTTTATAAGCAAATTGAAAAAATGGATAAAAATGCTCCCATCCTTTTTTAGAAAATGCTTCAACAGGTAAATGAGCATCGTCAAAATCTTTTAGAGTTAAATGTGAAAAATTCTGTGCAGTTGGCCATTGCATTCTATCAATTCTTCGTGGTGCATTTGAATTTTTAGAGACAAACTTTTGATTCAAAGGACTGAAAAATGTTATCAAGTGTTTTATTGGATATTTTTCATATTTTTTTCAACAATTTTTGGTAATGTTTTTTACTTACATTTCCATCCATTCATCAAATTTATAACTAAAAAGTGATTGATCTGAATACCAAATTGAAGAACCAATTAATGTTGTATTTGTGTCATCAGAAGGATTAAAAAATTGCGTTCCAAACTCTTTTTGCACATATTCTTCTATTTCATCAATATTGAAGACATCTTTTTTAAAGCCTAAAAAAGTATAGTCCTAAAAATAATATCTTTAACATAATAATTACAGCTCGTTTTTTGATAAACTTTCGATTTTTGCACAGAAAACAAAAAACTATATTTAAAAGGAAGGAAGTTTTTCAAAAAACAAGCTTTAAACGTTTTACAGAAAAACGAAAACGTTAAATAAATCCCTTGAAAACAAACAAAGTGTCACTGAAACTCATTTTTGTCGGTGGTTTATTAAGTTTGACACTCCACAAAACTTTTTTAAAGCTTATTCTTAAAAGAAAATAGCACAAACTCTATCGATAAAAACATACCCATTATATTTTTCCAAGTTTGTCTTGTTGCACCGATTGTTCCCATCGGATACATTTTTACAGCATAATTTCCTCTATTTGGTGGCACATTTACAGATTCACAACAATTTGAATTATATAAATGTATTGTTTTTTGATTTTTTAAACTTGGAATATGATTTGAACGATTGAATACAGCCAAATCTGCATCAGAAGTTATAAAAATTGTTTCATCTGAAATTGAATATCCAGGTAATGGCAAAATTGCTCCAAATAACCGAATTATCTACAATAAAACACTTTTTTTTAACAAAGCCTGTTATTAAAGAAGCTTTAAGAATTTTTAATATGATATTACTTGCCTGACTTAAAGATGTGGAAGAAAGTTTTTTAGGCTGAAAACTATAAACAGAAATATTTGTTTCTCTCAAAAATTTAATAGTTTCTTTTGTCTGCAAATTTGATTCAAAAACACTTTTTTCACCAATTAAAATAATTATGGGTTGAACACCAAGCTTTTTCCAAAGTGATGCTGCAAATGGAAGAAGAAAAATGTAACGTAAATTAAAGCTTGACGACAAAATTACAACTTCTTTAACCGAAACACCGTCATTTGGAGTCCTATAAAAAGTTGTTTTTGATAAAAAAAAGAATCATGTTTTTTTTCATCGCAGAAACTCTGACCATCTAATATCTCAGCACACTTAAAGCGACGTTTTTGCTTTAAAAAAAGTAGCGCGTCCTCAGACGAAACGTTGGTAAACCTTGAAAATACATATGACGTCATATTTTGACAACCCATTTTTACAAATTAAGCAAAAACTGACCACGCCAGAGAAAAAATTGATGCTATAGACAATACAAAAATTAAAAATATTTTTTTGGATATTTTTAATTCCATGTCTTAAAGAAATTATTTAATGCCAACGATTGTTTTGCAAAAAATACTCATCATTTTCACATATGAAAAATTTGATTGGGCGGTGCTGATGTCAGTTTTTGTAATATAAATTTCATATATTTTGTTATAATTATCGCTTACATTAACGTTAAACCCCAGAAATCATTTAATTTTGTTGACTGAAAATATTTGCAATAAAAAAAATTAAACAACTTAAATTTTTGGAATAATTATATTCTTTCGTTAAACAATACATTCATAAAGAAATGATTTTCATTAACGTCGTTACAGCGTGATAGCTTTATATGAATCACGACAGAATAAGAAAATTTTCTTTTATGTGTATGTTCAAATCAAATCAAGGTAATGATATTCAGTTTCTAAGAACCTTGAGTGTAACTGGGCAAATACTTTTTTCAATGGTTTTTTGGGTGTTGATATATGAATTGACATGAATGTTTTTTGCTAGTTAAAATCTTTTTAGATTTGTTGTAATATCTGAATATTTTATGAGTTTCACGTTATCAAAAAAAAAGATGATAAAAAATGTATTATGTGTACACACAAAAAACTATTTAAATTTAAGCTTTATCATTTTTAAATCATGATATGATACATTGCCATTTAAAAAATAACAGAAAAAACTAATACGTTAATTTCTCTCCATCTTGAATTTCTATTTAAAGTTTATTTTACAACACGTTATTTTGCATAAAGCATACAACTTGTATGATACAAGAAAAACATTTTTAACCGCTTTGAAATTTTTTTAATGCCAACATTATTACTCTAAATTTTAACTGCTCAAATTTTGCTAAAACTAAATTTTTATTTTTTCAGTTCTTTTAACAAAGAACAAAGATTCGCATGAAACAACAATAAAAATTCCAAAAAGGAATTTATTCAAAGGAAGATACATTGTTTGAATGAAACAAAAAAACCTAATTAATATAAAAACAAAGAGACATAATTTGAAGATAAAAATAAAGACTTTTTTTGAGCAGTAAGGAATTGAACATTTATTCGAAGCTAAAATAACCTGCTATCATTTAAATTAAACTTAGAAAAAATAGTTAGCACTTTCTTAAATTTCGATTAATTAAAAACAAACAGAAAAAATTGCTACAATTTTTATGCGTTGTATATGTAAATAAAATCTCACAATTGAAATTTAATAATTTATTTTTAAAATCTCATTATTTGAAAAAGTTGTAATAAATTCATGAAAGTGCTAATAAAAAAACCAGATAAAAAGAATTAAACCGTTCACCATTTTTAAATAAAAAAAGACGAAAATTACGAAGAAAATATAAGTGTGTTTATGAAAGGAATTATTATTTTAATTAGTAAATCGATAAATATAAACAGATAGTTTAAAAAAGAGTAAAAAGAAATAATATGAGTTAACCAGGTGTTAAATAATTAGTGATATAAAAGAAAGTAGTCATTTTTAAAGTTTCATCAAAAACGCAATTTATTTTTTTTTTGCATTTTTTACAAAACTGAGCTGACAAAAGTTTTTTCGTCCAGGTTTATATAAAATGAAGAATGATAAACGTACAAAAGATTCTAATTGATTTTAATTTAATCGTTTTTTTCTAGTACAAATAAATGCTGTTGATCATGAGCTTTGTCATTAAAAACGTCTTGCATGTGCCGTTCCGAAACACTTTTTCCATTAAGGTATATTTTCAATAACCGATAATCTAAAGGAAAACAATAAAAGTTTCGTTTACCAAAAAAAAGATTAAAGTTACTTTCGAACATCATTGCCAATCTCATTCTGCCATAAATTCTATGAGCATTGTAAAGTATGGT
>CABFKP010001091.1:0-12283 GCA_901779475.1 Panagrolaimus davidi
CCTATGTGCAAAATTTCAGCTTCGTACGATCATTTTTAAAAAACCGTGTCGGACAGTGTTCCTCGGATTTGAAAAAATGAGCGTTTTAAGTTATAAAAGGGACTTACAAAAAAACAACAGACTGGTAGAACTCGTCGGATAACGCCCAGCTCTGGAAAATCAGTGAAAAATATAACTAGCTAATAGAAAAAAATCTCAATTTGATCTTTTTCTATGTTCGAAGAACGACATTTATTGCTGTTTTTATTCTTATGCCATTTAGAGACAATAATATTATAGAATATGATTTGGCTTCTAAGCCCTTATTCTATAACAATAATAATGTAGACTAATACTCAAACTAATAATAGGAAAAATGTAAATCAACCTTAGCTCTATGACGTTTTTGAGCTGAAACCATTAGCTTGGATCATAAAAAAATCTGGGCCTCAATGAAAAAAAAATCGCTTTTGATATGAACAAATTAGATTTCTTTTTTTGGAGATAATATTTTGCAGAATCTTTATAAAGTCTTTTCAGTCTTTGTTTTTCAAAATATAAATGCTTTTAATTTCAGAATAGTTTGAAATATTAAAGTATATGAAAAATTATAGTACTCCCATGAATCATTTACTGTTTTCTAAATTTTTTAAAAATTAAATTGTTCCGGGAAAAAACATGCTTAACTTTTTGTAATCAATATTTGTTGTTACTTTTATTGGGGATGAGAGGAAAAAAGTTTTTCATTTAAATTCAATTTACTTAGCAAATAAATCATATCTGATATACATGTTTGTTTCTATAATCTTTGAATAATAAAAAATATATTTATATGTCTGAATAATGCATAAATAATTTTAGACTTTCTTGATTTTTTTTAAATTTGAAGGTCGAAAATGACCTTTGACAAAGATCTTAAAAGACCAATAGTTTTATCTGTGAAAATATTTCTGTTTTTTACTTATTTTTTATTTACTTGTTTGTAAAAGTCTTGCTTTTTCTTTTTCATTCAAACAACTGTTACAAACAAGAATGAGACAATTAATGCTTTTTTTTTTCTCAAACACATTTATCTTTCTCCTAAGGCAATAAAATTCTGTCTTGATTTGTTTTGTTTTGAGCTTTTGAGTGCTTGATCTACGATCCAAGTCTAAAATGGTTTTTTTTATCAGAGAAAATGATGTTTCATCTCTTTCCCTTTTTAGAATGTTTGTTTTTCAAATATGAAAAAACACATCTGAATCAACAGAAAGAAAAAACTTTAAGCAATTTAACGTCAAAAAAACATGAAAGGCGCATATTGCTTAAAATTTTTTTTCAAAGAAAAAGTCCAAAAGTTTTTTTTTAAAATAGGCGTTTGTAAACAAAAAAAAGCCGAAAAAGAATGGAAAAAGGCTATTAATCGCATCATGCTTTTTGAAAGAAAAATGAAAAGATGAAACGTTCAAAAATGAGTCATTTATGTTTTTAAAGAGAAATCAATATATTTTTGAATTGCGCGAACAAATTATTATTATTTGTTTGTACAAAGGTGTGTGTTTGTGTGAGAGCGAGGGTGGGAGAATCATCATTAAAAAATATAACAGGAAAAAAAGGAGAGATGAATGTTAACGACGAGGAAGGATCTCTCTTTTAAAGCTCCACCCCTATTTTTTTTTCGAGCGATAAACAAAATAAGCATTCTCGATTGAGTATAAATACACATTTAATTTGAAAGAAAAAGTCTCAAATCATCTCTTAACAAAGTTGTTTTTTATTGTATCAAAAAATGAAAGCTTCATTGATTGTTCTTGTTTTGGGTGTTTTGGTTGCTGGTGCATTTGCATTCCGGCAACAATCTGTCGGAATTCGGGGTCGTCTTTTATGTGGTGATAAGCCATTAGCAAATACACAAGTAAAACTATGGAATAAAAATAAACTTGGTAAAAAGATTTTAAATCAGGGTTTCTTTAATTTAACTTTTTGTAATGATTTTAGGAAGTGATGATCAATTATCTGCTGTAAAAACTGATGCACAAGGTAATTATGAACTTAGTGGTGGAGTTGGTGGAATTTTGGGAATGAATGTTCACTTTAAAGTTTATCATGATTGTGATGATGGTGTTAAGCCTTGTCAACGAAAGGTATGTTGCTTTTGGATTTAAAGTTTTATAAAAAATTTAACTAAAACAAGTTTTTCCCCTTCTATAAGCTCTTAAATCCCTTTTAATCCTCTTTTCACTTTTTATAGGTTGATCTAAAAGTTCCTGATCAATATGTTACTCGTACATCAGAAGTTCAAAAATGGTTTGAAGCTGGTACAATGAATATGGAATTCGGTTTCCCCGATGAAGAACGCTCATGCATTAATTAAACAAAATTAAACTTAAATTAATTTAAAATTTAAAAAATTTGCCAAAAAAATTCAACGATTCTCATATTTAAGCTTTTTTATAAAAGAATAAAAATGTTTTTATTTAAAATATTAAATGCAAAAATACTGAAAGTTTCACAAAAAATATACTGGCAAGAAAAAATATATATTGGATAATAATCAATTAATAGTAAAAACGTAATTTATATTCTTAAAAGTCTTTCAATTACTTCATCGTCTGTTAATCGAGGAGACAAATCAGGGTTCTCTTCTTCAAGAATTGCACGTTCTAACATTTTCTAAAAATTACATTTTTGTAAAATTTGATTGATTGAATTTTTAAAAGATAGACGTTTAATTGATGTTTGATCTTTTTTTATTTTTAAAAGTCAATTTTGGGTTAGAGAAAAACTTTTATAATAAAAAAGTTTTTAAAAAAAATGTTCCAATTTTTTAAAAATTTAAATGCATTTTGTTTAGGTTTAAAGAACAAAAAAACAAACCGAAAAAATTGGCCCAGATTCTTGAGATAATCGCTTTGAAATTGTTGAAAGCGTTTCACTGACTTCATTTCTTTGATGCGTGAGTTCTTCGGTACTTCGAAAAACTTTTTCTTCACAAAAATTTTGTACTATTTGTTTAGCTGTTTTTACCAATTTCTGCAATAACATAAAAACACTTAAAAAACAGTTTAAAAAAAGTGACCAACGTCCGTGACATAAGTTTGAAGATTTTGTTGAAGTTTTTGTGCGACTTCTCCCGAAACTTTCATTATTTCTTCATTGCAATCATCTTTCAAAGATTTAAGTGATGTACAATAATTTCTAAAAAAACATTGTTTGTTTTTTCATTAGCCTTGAAAAAAACAAACTGAAAAAATGTGAAATCTTTTGTTGAATGATTGATATGATTTTTCATAACACATTTTTTGCAAGTTAAATTTGCAGATTCTGGAAGCTTTGTTGGAAGTTGATCCAAACAATTTAAACAAACATAAAATTCTTCCAAAATTCCAGGAATTTTGCAATCAGCACAGCGGAAACCTGATTCACAAATTTTTTGAGCTTTTAACATTAACGAAATTGCATCTAAAAATAAATAAACACATTTTTGAAAAACATTTCATTTTTTGAGAAAAACAATTATTACTAATGTTTTTTGTGATTTTTTAAGTTTTTTCGAAATATTTCAAAAGAAGAAACAAACCTTGTAAGCCATAATTTGTTGGTAGCCCAGCTTCTGGAATTTTTGTTATCCTTCGACAATTTGGACATTTCACATCTGTTGAATTTGACCCACCTATTTATAAAAAGTTAAAATTTTTTTACACAAAAAATAATTACTTACCTACTTCTCGAAGTCTAACTAAACATCCAAAACACAACGAATGTCCACAAAAAAATGTTCTGGGATCTTTAAAAGTTTCCAAACAAATCGGGCAAGCAACTTCCGCAAAATTTGCTGAAGCTGAAGGGGATTCCAATTTTTCTGATATTTCATAAGAATTTTGTAGACGAATATTTCGAAGTGGCTAAAAAAAGTGATTTGTAAATTATATCAATACAATTTTCTTTCTTACTTCTGAAACATCAAATTTATAAAAGAATGCAGCCGTTTCGGTTGCATCAAAATGTAAAGTTACAGAATTATTTGAAGCAGCACGAATTGCAAAATTTTTTGATGTAACTGGAATTTGAACTTCTGGATCAATTCTAAATATTTTACTGTAATAGCCATAATATATAGTGAAAGGGGAATGTTTACTTTTGCCATCGTTTATTTCGAAGATCAATAAACCATAAATTTAAAAGGATCCGGGGCGTAGATGTTGAACGTCTGGCAGTTGCAAAAAATGGGATTCCATGTTCCCAGGCATGACACCAAATGGCTAAAAATAACTTTTGTTGAATTTACTTTTAATTATTGCAGAACCTCTTCGACGTGGAAATTGTTCTTCCTCCAATGTTGGATGAAGTGAATCAATATTCCATGCATTTAATTCAGATGCAACAAAATTCATTGGAAGTTGTGCAATTTTGTTCGCATTTTTTTCCAATGAAATAAAATGCATTTTCTGCAAAAAAAGTTCTAATTTACAGCTATAAAAATAGATTTTATTACCATTTCTGCAACAAATGGCAACTCCCAATTCCCCCCAGATGGAAGTGTTCCAGTTTTTGGCCGTAACAAGTCTAATGTTGACAAATCTACAGCAATATATGAAAAATGTAATTTTTCATTTGGTTGTGTTTGATCGTATCTTTCGTAAAAAATAAACTAAAAAACTGAAATAAAAAATAAAAGTGTATTTGTAAAAACAAACTTCAAGTTTTCCACCATGTTTATGTGAAGAATATGAAAGTCTCTGGGGAAAAAAATAAAGTGTATTTGTAAAAACAAACTTCAAGTTTTCCACCATGTTTATGTGAAGAATATGAAAGTCTCTGAGGGCGAATATTTGAACAATCAATTATAAAATCTCGTAATGGAATTAAATTGTTATCTGTTGCAACAATAAAAAGACATAAACGAAAATGACGAGATTTTTTATCAAAAATCAATAATCCAATTCTATCCGGGCCTTGTCCGTCTTCTAATCGCTTCCATTGAAACATTGAATAACAAAGATATCGGAAATCGCCATAATTTCGATTTTTCCTAAAACGAAAAAGTCATATTTTATTCGTTCCAAAAGTGTTAGGGCGACAACCCGACGTTTGCTTGCAAAATTTGCAAGGCAAAAGTGCACGTCTAAAATAAGGTAAAATTTTTCCCATAAAAACGCGGCTGCAGCTTTTTAAATTAGATGCAATAATCGTGCACGTTTTATGCAGTAAAAGCAGCTTTTTTAACCTGCAGCTTTCTTATAACTGCAATTTCTTATTTTAGACGTGCACTTTTTTGCAAGCAGACATCGGGTAAAATTTTTGAGTTGGTTTTAAAAAATTTTCAAGCTTTAAAAATTATGTAAAAACAAACCATATTAATCGAGTTCTTTCACCATTTTCTAAATTTTGTCGAATAACAATCCCATTTTCTCTATCAAAAAGGAAAGCCCTTTTTCCATCATGACTTACTGCAAATGCATCCGATGCACCGCTCACTCCTGCGCAAGTCAATTCACTCATTTTAAGCTTCAAATTTGAAATACAATTAAAAAAGGAAAAAACAACACAAAAAATAATCTTAACGTTTTTTTATCATAAAAAAAGTAGTACAAAAAAAAAGAAAAAAATTACACACGAATTCCTTCCCTCAACTTTTTTCCTTGCTTTGACAATGTTTGATTTTCTTCCTCTCGGACATTCGTTTTTATGCTTTACTTTTCAACGTAAAATTATTTTGTTCCTCCATGATTTTTTTGACTGCTTTTCTTTCTTCCAACTTTGATGTTCGTTTGTTCGTTTCCTTTGATTCATTTTCNTTTCTTGTAAACATTGCGGTTTCTTTCTTTCTTTTTCACTCTTTTTGTACTATACAATTCTTTATTTTTATTACTTTGTTTTATGACGGTTTTACATGTCAAACAAATCAACAAAAAAAAGAGAATAAAATAATGGAGATGTTAGCCATATATAATAAGGTTTTTTGAAATACAGTTCAACTTATTTTATATGTTGAATGTCAAAAATTTATATTTTAAAGAATTATTTTTATAAACAAATTTAAGATAATAGAGATACACAAAAAAAGATATGTGATGAGCTTATAAAATCTTTTCCTTACAATTATTGGATTTTGGAGTGGGCATTTTCGATTTGGGAGTTTGATGTTTTGCGGATGGCGGCAAAACATTAAAGAATTTTGTCAATTTTGGAGGGGGCACAGGTCCTCTCTTTCCCACTCCCTAAATACGGCTTTGCCAATTAGGAGAATTTTCGTCAATCCCAAACTTACAGTTCCAACAACAAAAGGGCTATTAAATTTAATAACGATGTCATTGTATTCATTCCAACTGACTTCCCTTAAGCTTTTGCAGCAAAATTATCGATGCCAAAAAAAATGTTTTAAAATGTAAAATTCAAAATTTTAAGAAAATTTAAACATTATTGTTTTATGACAGTTTTACATGTGAAAAAACGAATGTAACAAATTTTTTTTTTCACAAGAGTATAAAAAAAAACATATTTTGAGTGTTTTTTGTTTGTCATTGATTATATTATTTATCTCATTTTGGCTAATGATTTTTCGGTGAAAATTTTGGTAAATGATTTATTTAATAAATAAAATTTTTGTTGATAAAAAAAGATACATAAATAATCAAACAAGAAAATAATAAGTTTAAAAACACAAAGTTTTACAAAAATTGAATATAAAAATCAGTTTCTTTCTTTTGAAATGATGGAAAATTGTTGCCTTCCAAATAAGACAATTGTTTGTATTGGCCATAATCATTGTGTTCAAAACAGTCTAATTTTTTAACACCAAAACCGCCCCAACTTCTATCAACTCCGAAGATATATTGAGTACTATCATCAAAATATTCCAAATAACCTACAAGCTCTAATCTGTCATATGATAAATAACTATTTTTATAAGCTCCATTTTCCAAATGAAAAGTTTGTATTAATTCAACCATCTCGTTTAAAGGTTCATAAGATTCAGCGTACGTAAAACCACGCAAAACTTGATGATAACGGCCATTAAAATCCTTTGGCAAAATTTGGACTAAAAGCATATACAAATTACAAAAATGTTTTATAAATAGAGTTGCAAGTAACTCACATTTAACAAAAAATTTAATATCATCATCATCAATAAAATCTTTACTATTTTTTGCATTTTCAAGAATTTCATTCCAATCATCAAATAAATATCTTTTTTCAGCAACGACATCATTCAAAAACAGCACAGAACAAAAATTAAATTTAAATTTTGGTAAAAATTCTGACATTTCTTCTTTGATAAGTTTTTGTTGATCTTCAATTTTTAAGGTTTCAAAATCTGTAGTCTTTTCTCTTGCTTGATTTTCAGCCGTTGTAAAAAGCTATAAAATTGTTTAAATTTTAAAATTTTTTAAAGAATATATTAACAAACATCTTTTTTGTTTATAAAAGCTTTGTCTCAACTTCAACATCAGCTTTACTCTTAAAAACATACCTTTAAAAAAAGCGAATTCTCAATATTTTGATTTCGATCTCTATCAAGTTCCAAAATCCCCAAAAACATTTTTATTTGCCTTCAAAAAATCTTCTCTTTCAAAAAGTCTTCTCCAATTTCCAACCAAATAATTTCCTAATGAATTTTTTAATTTTTCAAATTTATAAATTTCCAAAGTTTCCAATAATTTATAAATATTTGCATCCGTAAAACTCGTTTCAGATAAAAATGTATCAAATTGATTCTTTAATGGTTGAATTTGATACATTTCTGCCAAATCAATTATATCAAAAATCATTGTTTCATCGAAATTACATTTTCCATGATAAAAATATGATATAAATGTTTTGAAAGTTTCAAAGGTGCAAGTTTTTATTTCAATTGGTTCATTATTTGATGTCCAAGTTTTCGAGAACATTGCTTGAAAGGGTTCTGAATTTGTAGATAATAGAAAGCGATGGGCATGAAGAAGCTAAAAATAAAATTTTGTTGCACTTTTTGTCTTCGAATTTAAAGATCAATTTATTCTTAAGTAAAGAAGAAAAAGAGTGATAAGACTTTTTTAATTTTGAAATTACTTTATTTTGGATTGTAAAAGTAACATCATAAAATCCTTCTTTAGTGTCTTGCTTTTCAAATCTTTCAATCATAATTTGTCGCATTTCGTCAACCATTTTTTAAAAATAATATTTTACCAAATATTTGAAAAGAAAATAAAAAAATGATAACAGAGGAAAATTGCTGGAAAAAAATATATTTTTCTCAATTTTTATAAAGAAGAAAATGAAACAACGTTTTTGGCTAATGCATTATTTTTGCAAAAGTTGGAGAAAAATAAATCGATACATATCCATAGTCTACGATTTATTTTTCTCCATATATTAAAGCAGCAAACAATGGCAATAAAAATCAATAGAAAACGAATAGGCAAAAAGAAAATAAAAATGAATCACTTCTCATCTATCAAAACACAAATCATTGACTGTTGTTATTTATTTTCAATGAATTTCTATTAACAAAATACTATAAGTGCATAAATTAAAAAGTACGTAACAAAAAAATCAACAGAGGTAAAACTTAAATAGGGTTAAACGATAATTACCAGTAAATTTGGATGTAAATTTTGATCACTTTCAATATTCTTATTTAATCTTTCTTCAAATTTAATTATAATGTTAAAGTATAAAAAAAATCGTATCGAATTTTTTAGTGATATTCCGCAATCTGAATAACAAACAGCAGACGTTCGTTTTTATTATAAGTGTGAAACGGAAAGAAAATAGATTGAATGAATTTGGACATATCCATTATACTGCAGAAACATCACAGTTAATGCCATCATTTTAGTATAATTTTTTTATTTTTATACACAAATGTACTTTTTTTCTACTTTCATATGCAACTGACAAATCAAAGCTCGTAAAATCAACTTGGGATTTTAGACGGAGATTTGAAAAAATGATAAATAATTTCAATATAATAAAATTTATTAAAACAAATTTTTGGCAATACACAACAAAAATATATAAAAACAACGTGAAAAAATCAAAAAAAAGAGAGAAGAAAAATGCCAAAGAGATCTGGGTTAAAAAACATTTCCCCGAAAAACCAATTGCGTGATTCTCGCATAAAAAATTTGACACTAGTGTATAGCTATAAAAATTTAGAGATCTAAAATCAGGAGATTAAATTGTTGTAAATGAAATATCACGAGCAAGAAGTGTATCCATTTCATTAGAACATTCATTCCCATCAATTCCACCAACAGAATGTGCAGGTAAAAGATAACTTTTTGCAATAATGATAACCAAAAGTTCATGGAGGCGTTTAAAACGCATTTTGTGAGAAAAGTAGTTTTTTCAGAACCAAATGGCACAGAAAAAAACTTCTTAGATTTGGCTATAAATCTGCGTATAATGGTAACCGAGGGCGTAGAATCCGAATCGGAATCCGAATTCAGTTTTGGGGCTTTTCCTGCTAGTTTTTGAGATATCAGATGGTAGAGCGGGTTTTATGCCAAATTAGGATTTGGAGGTAATAGTGGTCAAATGTGGTACCAATAGATTTGACTCATTGATTTTGAAATTATTCATATTCAAATAGCGGAATAAACTTTCCATAAGGGTGATCCGAAAGTTCGTTCCGCTATAATGATTATAAAAATAAAACCCATAGTAAATTTTATTTAAACAGAAAGTTAATAACATAATATACGTAACTCTACTAAATGCAAGACTAATGGATGCATTCACCGCCAAAAACTTCACTGCGGATTGCCAAATAACCATACCCACGTGTTTCATTTTCAAGTAAACCATAAAAAAAGCTTCCAATTTCACTGAAGCTTGGACGATCATTGGGTTCTTCTTTCCAGCAGCTCAACATTAATTCAAAAACAAATTCAGGCGTTGCAGCCGGTTTTTCCAAACGATTTCCCTCTTCTAAGAATATTCGCATATCTGTATCTTGAATGGTAGAATATGGAATTGAACCATAAGAAAACACTTCATAACACAACACACCAAACGACCAAACATCTGATTTTTCAGAAAATATTCTGTCTGCTAACGCTTCGATAGGCAACCACTTTATTGGTAGACGTCTACTCGGGTCAGCTTTGTATGTAAACGTGTTATTACAGTAACAGCATAGCCCAAAATCAGCTAATTTTGCAGTTTTATCATCTGTTAATAAAATATTTCGACAAGCAACATCTCTGTGAACCATTGAAAATGTAGCAATATGTTCCAGAGCTTGGGATATTTGCCAAAGAATTGATAGTAATTTTTTGAGGGGTAATTGTTGGTTTCGTAAACCTTTCACATATGTCAAAAGATTGGTTTGAGCCATTTCAACTACTAAAGCTGGAGTCAATTCATGAATTGTCCATCCCAGTAATGCAATAATATGTGAATGTGGACTCAATTTTATTAACGCGTCTAATTCTCGCACAAACAGTTCTTTTTCATTGTCATCAAATATTCGGGGAAGCTTGAACGCAGCTTCACAGTTTGCATACTTTGAAGTTAGAATGCTTTCGTGCAGTAAATGCAACGGGCTCGCACTTTTGATAAACGCTGTAAAATTTGTTTAATCATTTTATAAGTGAAAATTTGTACACATTAATATGCACCTAAAGCAGAGGAAATTCTGAAAATATTTTACCTTTGTACACTGTAGCACAAGACCCTCGTCCAAGTACATTATCAAATTCAACAGAAACCTCTTTAATATCGAAAAACATCTTGACGCGTTCTTCGTGAGACAGCTGCCATTCAGCTGATGGTTTGTCCAATTGTTCTAAGATTTTTTCAACTTTAATCTTGCAGGTTCGTTTATAAATGGGCCAAAAAATGCAAAACATGAGCCCTCCAATTAATAATAGTATTCCAATACTGCTAATCAGTATCCACTTGGTTAAGCTTGAAGCTTGGTGTCTTGGCGGATCTAAAATTGATGTTGTTTGAGGTAAGTTGGATTGCTTTTATGGTTTTTTTTGTGTTTTACCTTCAACCATGTCCTGCCGCTGTGTTCTATTTTTAGCTAGGGATGTCGTCTTCCACGAAAATCAAAAAAGTTGGCGACGGGCAAATCCCCGAAAAAGTCTGTGGACAGAATAAGTGTGAAATCTTTCAAACTTTTCGAAAAATAGTTAAAAAATGACGAATTTCGTTTTAATTTTACGGAATTGGGTAACAAATGTTAAAAAAGATGCAATTTATTAAAATTAATATGAATTTTCCGTTAATTTTGAACAATTTTTCAACACCAAAAATTGGTATACTTTTTTCGGGGACGGGGAAACAGAGATCCAGAAAATTGCTCGGAGATGTCCTCGATCGGGGATCCCCACGGCAACCCCATTTTTAGCTAGAAAAATTCTGTAAAGTGCATTTTTGCATAAGCTGCATCATCCTCTGGATGTTATTGTAGCTCACCATATGTGGGGTTTAAGAATTCCAAGAAAGTCAGTAAATGCTTAACACAGATCAAAACACGGTGCTTACCTGTCACATCAGATGATAGTGGCAGTGGGCTCGTTTCCGTGGCTATCATAGACGTTGAAGTACCCGTTCCACGAGGTTGCAAATGTGTCATGGAAGTTGATTGAACGACTTAAGTTTAATAATGTTGAAGCACTCATTCAAAGATCAACAAACCCTGATTACAGCCATCAACTACGTATACAAGGACGAAACTTGAAAACACGCTATCCTTGTAGTATACGCCGGCTCCAGCGCCTTCTATCCAAAACGGGGTTTTTAAATCTTGTGCAGTGAGAAAATACACTTCGTCATTCGCATACTGAATATAAAATATTGCATGAGAGCCAAAATTACTTCGTTCCATTAGTTGAAAACGAATATTTAAAAGGTCAGAATTACAGAAATAAATTTCACTCCCCATAGAAAATATAGCAAAAGTATCCGTTGGCTGATATCGTTTTGTTTCTGCATAATCGGGTGAAGTTATCACACCTGTTTGATTTATTGCTGTCAATTCAATTAAATCGTTGTCTGCAAAGGATTCGTATTAAGAGAGAGTCTATCAGAAAATTTAACATTTTCCATATCGAGCGGAACAAAATTTTTTTCTCAAAGATTCTGTAATTATCAATGGATAAAAATAGGTGAAAAAAAATTATTTAAATTGCTATTTTTTGCATTTTATATTGAAAATCCGATTTTATGGATTTTTAAAGTTACTATGTGGCAGAAATTTCAAAAAATCGCCAAAAATCAGGAAGTAAAGATATCAAAAAAGTTATATTCCAGGATTATACACTTTAATAAGGGCTATCGAATGGTGTATAGCATGAATTTTTATGATGACGGAATTGGTCCGAAAAAT
>CABFKP010001099.1:0-12270 GCA_901779475.1 Panagrolaimus davidi
TATTTTTTTACCTAATCGACTATACTACTATAGTATACGTTATCGTGTGCTACTTTCACCAATTAAACACTTATTTTTTTGGATTTTATGCTTTCTGGTTAATCCATAATTAGTTGTTTGTTGTTAAAATAACGTTTTGTAACTTTCTGAGTCATTATAGACCTGCAAAAATGCCATTTTAAGAAATTAATTGGTATAAGTAGCACACGATAACGTATACTATAGTAGTATAGTCGATTAGGTAAAAATATATTTTCTGGAAAGGGGCAGCTCATATTTTGGGAAAATACGTTTGAATACCAGGGGAATATTCTAAAATAGGCCCCGTTTCAAAAGCGAAATCACATGTTAATCGGTTCCCTTGTAAGTAAAAAGTACAAAACAATTTTCAAAAAGAAATTCTTTCTTATTTTCATGTTAATTTGAAAAGTTATATATATATGTGATTTTTTAAATAACGTATCAAAAATGAAAAAAAAAGCAAAATTTGAGTCAGGCTTTAAGAAGACATTCAGATACCATGTCATCAGATATGAGAGGATTCAGAAACATAAAATTTTATCTTATAAATAAACAATTTATCAATGAAATATTTATTAATTATTTCGAAAATCTGTGTAATGTTAAAATGACTGTGTTTATTTTATCACTTTTTTTATATTAGTGCCAAAAATGGTTTTTTGTGCTTGTACCAAATATTATCAACTCACGGTGAGTCGAACGGTCCAGTTCAAAAAACCTTCGCTTGAGTCCGCGAACACTTTTTCTCATATTAAAACTTTAAACCTAAATGCTGAAGCCGCAAAACGCTTTAAAAATAAGCTGTTGCTGCTAAAAATTAGCTAAGGGATACTAGAAGCTATATTTGCAAGGACTAAGAAAAACATGGATTCTGGAGCCCAGGATTCAGAATCCAAAATAAAATTTTTTTTCAAATGCTTAAAATTTGGTATCATTTGGTTCGTCTCGACGAGTAGATTACAATGAATGTAAAAGTGATCGTTGTAAAAGGCTTCAGAAGGCTTCAATCATCTAAAAATAAATATTTTAAAGAAATTTTTTTCCTTCTGTATTTCGCTTCTGAAGCCTTTTACAACGATCAATTTTACATTCATTGTAATCTACTCGTCGAGACGAACCGAATGATACCAAATTTGAAGCATTTGAAAAAAAATTTATTTTGGATTGAATTTTTTTTCAAATGATAGATTGGATTCTGAATCCTGAGGCTCCAGAATCCATATTTTTCTTAGTCCCTGCAAATATAGCGTCTAGTACCCCTATGCAAATTTTTAGCAGCAACAGCTTATTTTTAAAGTGTTTTGCGGCTTCTGCATTTAGGTTTAAAGATTTAATATGGGAAAAAGTGTTCGCGGACTCAGGCGAAGGTTTTTTCCAAATGGACAATTTATAAGGGAGTCGACTCACCGTGGCAACTTCTTTTAATTATAAAAACAAAAAATTACCGATTTTTTAAGTCATATTTTTTTTTGTCTGACAGTAATTTATTTGATGAAAAATAATGAACGGTTATAAATTTCAAAAGAGCACAAATTTAAAACGTACTTTCTTTTTGACAGCTGATTAATTTTAATCAGTTGTCAAAAAAAAAGAACGGTGGTGAAGCGAAAAATCTGTCTTCACCAAAGAAAAATAAAACAAATTTGATGATAATTTAGGCAAAAAATATGGAAACATTTTTCTTTCGATTAGGGATGAAAAATGCGGACGGCAGAAGATTTTTAAGAAATTCTTTGTTTTTTCAATACAAAAGTTAAAAAAATAAAAGCCCCGGCCGGCCAGCTTGTTTTTCGTGGCTGGACGCCGGCACGGTCGACAATGTTTCGGCCGCCGGCGATGCTGGCCATGATTTTGCCCCATTTTTCATCCCTGCTTTCGATAAGAAAAAGAAAACTCTTAAATTTAAAAAGGTCACAAGTTTTTCAGCCGATTAGACCCTTTTTTTCGATACCGAATATTTGTAATTCTGACTCCTAAGTTTAATCAAAAAATATATAAAAAAATTCTTAAATGCATTTTTAAAATAAAAAAAAACCAGTACATAAAAATTTAATTCTGAACGAACAAACGCTCTCGAAAAAATTAACTAAAATTATTTCGCCTGATAAATATTGTTTTTCAGTGCATTTTAACGCAATTTTTATCATCACTTTTTATTCATAAAAACTGTTGATAAAAAAGAAGGAGGAAGAAACCATTGAGGGATGAGAGAAAGTCTCAAGTATTCACTTATTTAAAACAGATATCACGAACCAAATGGTAAAGAATAAAATTTGAATAAGTGATTCAATATTTTATGGAATTAAAACGAAAAAAGGCTTATTTCAAAAAATGTCTTTTGTTAATATTTAATTAAGTTTTTTGATTTTTATGTTTTTTTATGAAAATTGCCATAACATTTTTGTATTTTATTAATTGTTATTATTAACGTTAACATCAAAAAACAGAAAAAACTTTTTTTAACTTTAAAAAAAATGCGTTATTTTTGTTCATAAATCCTCAGATTTAACAGTTTGTGATAATTCATTGCTAAAATTTTCATCTGTTCCGGTTTCAGTTGCACGTTCAATCTAAAAAAAAAATTTTTTTTGAAATATTTACTGTAAACAATTTCTCGCTTACATAATTGCCATTTTCTTTTTTGTAAACAGTACGAATATAGCTAAATCGATCAGGTCGTTTATTGTTTCCAGTATAAAAAAATTCAATAGAAAATTGAACTCGATCAAAATTTGCCAATGCAACATCCATTTGCTTATCCATTCCTCTATTCATCTGGAACAAATTTTTGTAAACATATTTTACGTCGAAATCATTTCCACTCCTTTTGTTCAATCAAAAAAGGAGTTGGCCGCTTTTATTTTTTTTGTTAAAAAAACCAAAAAACGAAAGCAATATCTTAAACAACTGTTCCTGATCTTATATTAATTTTTCGTGCCTGTTTATATTAATATTATTAATCAGCATAAAAAACTGAGTGGGATAGCAGAGAGTTTTGAAAAAAAATATGTGTACAACACTAATATAAGATTAGGCACAGTCGTTGAAGACAATGCTCACTTTTCCATTTTTTTAACAAAAAAAGAAAAAAACACAATGCTAAAACATTTTTTGACTGATGATTCCAACGTGATTTTAAAGGTTTTTAAACAAAACTTACATTTAAAGGACCGGCATAAAAGTTTTCGACGTGATGGCCTGATCCACCCCATGATTTTGGTATAATATGAAAAGCTTCATCTCCAGGGAGATAATGTCCTTTCAATGCAAATCGGACATTTTCTTGAGCTCCTGTTCCAATTTCACTATTTATATCTACTTGTCCAAAAGCATAACGAATTCTTCCGTCAGAATAGCGGATAATATTTGGAACATAACCATCCTTAGTTTCTCGCACTTTTTGGCTTCTATCAACGTCATGTTTAACTGCTTGATTTCCCATATTTTTTTCTGCGGATCAATAGTTTATCTTTCTAAAATAGAAATTAAAACGTCAAATTTGTTAACTTCAAAAAAAATTATCGCGTTTTTCATCCTTTTTAAATATTTTCTTGAAAAATAAAATGACAAAAACATGCTTGCTAGCAGTGGGACCTTTTAAATTGATTTTTTCTTCCTTCTTTTTTTTGTTTACTCCGTTTTTTACCCATAAATAACCGAAAGACAACAATAAACAAAGACTTTTTAAGACACGTTTTCCTAAAGCAGTGTTTACTAAACACATTAGAAAAAATCCTTTCCTCTTTTTTTCTCTTTCAAAAAGGCCATCTGTCCATTTTTATTGTTGAAAAAAAAAGACCGCGTGCGTTTGGAAAAAGCAAGATCAAAACAACAAATCTATTTCGACAAAGTTTTTTCTGATTAAAATGCATCTATTTTTTTGAAGAAATGTTTTTAATGTGAATTTTTACACTGGAATGTTTTTATTATTTAGTTTATAATTGATCTTTGTTAAACGTTTAATACAAAAATCCTTTCAAATTCAATGATTATCAGTTTATTAAAATACTGTAATTCTTTCAAATTTAATGATTATCAGTTTATTAAAATACAAAAATAAAATTTTATGGAACACAAGAAATATTTGCAACAAAAAAATTAATTTTTATTTTTTCAACAAATATGAATCACACAACGCATATCCTTTACAAGGGAACCGTTTGACATGTGAATTCGCTTTTGAAACGGGACCTATTTTAGAATACTCCTCTGATATTCAAACGTATTTTCCCAAATTATGAGCGGCCCCTTCCCTGAAAGTATTTTTTCACCTAATCGACTATACTACTATAGTATACGTTATCGTGTGCTACTTATACCAATTAATTTCTTAAAATGGCATTTTTGCAGGTCTATAATGACTCAGAAAGTTACAAAACGTTATTTTAACAACAAACAACTAATTATGGATTAACCAGAAAGCATAAAATCCAAAAAAATAAGTGTTTAATTGGTGAAAGTAGCACACGATAACGTATACTATAGTAGTATAGTCGATTAGGTGAAAAAATACTTTCAGGGAAGGGGCCGCTCATAATTTGGGAAAATACGTTTGAATATCAGGGGAGTATTCTAAAATAGATCCCGTTTCAAAAGCGAATTCACATGTCAAACGGTTCCCTTGTTAGCAAATAATTAATATAAAAAATAATAAAATGCTCATTAATTAAATTTTTCAACAAAAATGTGCAAGAACAAAGACTTTTTAGATATATTTTTTAGTGCAGTGTTTGCTAAACACATTAGAAAAAGTCCTTTCCTCTTTTTCTCTCTTTCAAAAAAGCCATCTGTCCATTAACAAGAATGGAAAAAAGTTGTTCAAAGTTATCTGATGAAAAACGCGATGAGTCATTTTTTTATATTTTGGATTTCTGCCGTGTTAAATGCAGAGTGTTATCAGTTAAATAAATATATTAATGTTTAAAAAGTTAACATAAACTGAATTAATTTTTTTAATGTTTAAAAATAAATCATCGAAAAATCCCTTTTGTTTTTTTGATTTGAAAAATTTTGAAATTTTTTGTTCGTTTTTTGCTGGTAATTTTTGTTTTGATTTAAAAAAACCAAAATTCGTCTAATCCGGTAATGAAATATAACCTTTAATGATGACTAATCGTTAAAGGATTAAAATACAACAAAAAAAAGCACGTTTAAAAAAACAAGTTTACAACAAATGTTTTTTTTGTCATTAATGTACCTCCCTCCTTTTTTTAGAAGTGAAAAATATCTTTTTTCCAAAATTGCAAGGTCTTGTTGTTTTTTTTTTATTCCCCACTTTTATTTTAGTTGGTTTTATTGATTTTGTGGTCTTTTTTATTAAAAACATTTGAAATACTATTTTATTATGTTTAAATTATTTACTCTGATTTTTATTTGTTTTACTTTTGTTAAAGCGAATCCAATGGTTTCTATTTCATCTTCATCTTCAAATTCGATGAATACAAATATAAATGGCGTTTCAACTTCTGTAAACACAGTTATCGTTGATGGAAAATATACAATTATAATTAACGGTGGTGATTGCATATATAAGGTTTGATTTGAATTACTGTAATTATATTTATATTTTGTTTGATCAAAGTTTTAATTTCGATTTTGCTAAAACTCATTTTTTCCCTTTCAATGTAAAAAAAGGGTTTTAAAAATTTGATAAAAATTTCAGCAAGGAAAAATAATTCAAAATGATAAAATTCGTTCAATGACCGATGAAGAAAATCGCAAAATGGAAAAACATTTGAATGGGGAAATAGTTCTTCCACATTTTTGTTGAAAAAATTTAATTAATGAGCTTTTTGTTATTTTTTATATTAATTATTTGTTAAAGGATATGCGATGTGTGATTTATTTTTGTTGAAATATTTCTTGTGTTCTATAAAATTTTATTTTCGTATTTTCATTCTATTCCACAATTTCCAAGTTTGTGAGTGCGGTACAATAGCTCAGTGGTTAGAGCAGTTGACGCGTAATCAACAGGTCGTGGGTTCGAATCCCACTTGGACCAACCACAAAATTTTTGGAAATAAATTTCGCTTTGACTTGCAATCTGAATTTAGTCAAATGAAAAAACTGGTAATTGACTTGTAAATCTCAATTTAGTCAAATAACTCTATTTAATAAACTGATAGTCATTTTATTTGAAAAAATCTTAGTTTTAAACGTTTTCCAGCAATAACGGTAATTTGATTAAAATCAGTATTTTTAAAGTTTTGAAAAACTTGTGTTCATAGAAGTATTAGAGATGATTACTGGTAAAATTTTAACAGGGGTTCTTTTGCAAAAAATGCCAATAATTTTATTACCCCATTGTATCAAAGCTTTTCGATATGGTTTTATAATATACATAACAGCAATGGCATTACCACATGAATGAAGGCCAAAACATTGAAATGCATATTGAAAAAAATCTAAAATAAATTTTTTTGAATTTGATTGAAATATTTCATAATTGCTTAAACATTACTCTCTAAATTTGATAAATTAAATGCAAGTGTTGTTATCATAAATCCAATTGGTATAACAATTAATATAAAGGGTACGGTACCTTGTATATACAAAGCTAACATATATTGTTTATGAGCTTTTAAAGTACTAGCTGATAATGAATGCTTTAATTCTTCCAATTTTAATGATAATTTTACGCCAATTACTACTGCAAAAACAAATAATGAAAAAACTTGTATACATGCAGCTATCCAATATCCAATCATTGTAGGTGAAAGCAATTGCAGACTACACGATTCAGAATCAAATATTTTTGCGATTTCAGGAAAATTTGCATAAACATGCGCTCTTCCGGCTTTATAATCCAAACATAAAATATATAAAATTGCTGTTGGAAGTGGAAAAAGAAATGCGAAAACGAACATAGCTGCTATAATTTTTGGTTTATGAAATATTTTTGTATCTTTTGTTAAAGAAAAATGCTGATAAATTATGCTGTAAGTAAGAGATAATCCACAAAAGCTCATCGTAAAATGAATGAATGTCTAAAATTTTAGAATAAATGATAATATGTATCAAAGCAAATAATTTTTTTGTTGATTAGTTAGAAAACAATTTTGAATGTTCATTTTTAAGTAAATTGTAATCTTAAAAAATAGGACAAATCCGATTGTTTTTAAAGTCGAAATTTCGATGACTACATAAAAGTGATATCGAAAAAAAAGAAATTTTTTGGTCAAAAAAGTAATATTAAAGGGGCGGCAGGTTACTTATATTTTTTCAACGTTTTTTTCTGAAAGTGGCAAAACCTGATGTTCGATTTAAATAAAAAAAGGATAAACAAAATTTTCGTTATTTTTGATTTTTTTTTCATCATTTTATTTCAATCCCTGATCAGGTTTTGTCACATTCGAAAAAAAAGTTGAAACAAAAAGTATATATCCAGCCGCCCCTTTAATCCAAAACCGTAACATAATTAGATAAAAAAAATCTAAAACCGAAATATCGAGAAATATTCGATTAGAGCCTTTTTCAACTTTTTCAACTTTATTATCGTAATTGTTGATGTGCCAACTACGATTAAGGATGTTTCCGTTTCAAAAAACTAAAATAGATGTTAAAATAGAGGAAGAATCTCCATTTGGCCTTTTTTTACATTTTTTAAATATTTTTGCCGTAGTCGACTCCACCTTCGTGACTCCGACTCCATGGCTCCAGAGTCGGAGTCGCAACATTTTTTTTCCAATAAGAGATTGCAACTCTTTTTGGAAAAAAATTAAAATTTAATGGTTAAGGCAAAATAACGAGCCATAAACTTGGCATGATTTGGGAACGTCTCCGGTTTAGTAACTTTTTTTCTTGCTACCTTACTTTACGATCTTCATCTAAAACATTTAAGTGGTGACTAATTAAATTGGAGTACGATTGATCTTTTGTTGAAGGGTGTTCCATTTCATCTTTAGTATTAGCTGGTCCATCAATAAACGATTGACATATTCCAAAAAGGATTTCCTTAAAATATTTCACAATTTTTATTGGCAAATTAAATTAAAGCAAACCCAGTCTTTCATTGTATACTTAACTAACAAAGAAATTTTGTCGAAAATGTCATCCTTGTAAAAATTTGCTTCAAGAATTGGTTCAAAATCGTTATGAACAAACATGTTTAACAATATCTAAAATTTTTGATGTAACAAATTTGTTAAAACTTGAAATTTTTGAGATGTTACGTATATTATACTATCCAACCCATGATTATCATCTAAACATCTATTATACAGAACTTGCGCAACACCTTTATTTCTTTTTGTGAAATATTTTTTAAACTTAGCTGTTAATCGTATCAATGGCAGTGAAATTTTCTGAAAACAAAAAGAACAATTAAAAAAATTAATGTTGTAATTCCTATAAAACTTTAACGTTTCACTTCCTGTGTAAGCTTTTTGGTTTTATTTTTGTTTCGAAAAATAATGGTGTAAAACATCAAAGAAATACATTTTTGAATTTCAGTAATGTCTGAAACTACTATATTTTGACATTTATACGTAAAAATAGTGCTATGTCTTTTCCTGTAATGAAGATTTCCTCTACTGAAAATTTACATCTAAAAATCATTCCTTTTGATTCCTCTAATAAGTATCTCCTCTAACTCAATTTGCGTTTTTTGCTTGACCCCATTTTGGAAAAAAATGTGCTTAATATATATGCAATTATAAAATAATCACCTCGTCGTATTCATACATACGCAAAGCAACAATATTACCATAGATGTGTTCATCTGTGTATTCATCTGATGTTTGGCTTATCAATTTTGCTTCGCTTTTAAAGAAAAGTTGTTAAAAATTTTTTTGAAAAAAATGGAAATTAACTTGGAAGCACTTACTCTCATTTGCTTTCCACTTGCAATGATGTCTTTAATTATTGTAAAGGTCAAATTCGTAGAAGGAAATACAGGTTCAAAAGATGGATGTAAATCAAATACAAGAACGTTGTTCTTTTGAAGCGAGGAAAAATTTTGCAAACTATTTAGATATTTAGGAAGCACATTGAATTGTTTTCGAAACCGAGTCGCTTTTTCTTTATCCTCTACATCATAGATGATGGATAAATTCTTGATTACTTTATCTGCTGCATCAGTTAAGGATTTTGTTGTCAAGAGTATTACAAAAACAAACAGAAACTTTTGCATTTGCTATAAAATAAGTTTTTTTTATTTCGCGAAAAATACCGTAGCTTGCTTAATTGGGTGACATATTTTTGTAAAATTTTGATAAGTTTAATGAATGAATACGAAAAAAAACAAATATTTCAAATACCACCGAGAAGACAAAAATGGTAGACGTGAAATAATATCGAAAAATTATGTTGTGCTACAGAAAAAACTAACACGAAAGGGACCCAAGAGAAATGATAGAACTAACTTTCCATAAAAACTTATCAAAATGAAAATGAAATGTCTTTCAAAAATTTTAAAACGATTTTTTTGTGTAAAACTTATTTTAAATGGTTAAAAAAATGGTGAAAGGAAAACAATGTGATTCACATCTTTTTTTGTGATTCGGACCTTTCGTGGAAGAATAAGAATTCTTTGTCTCTTTAAAAAAAAATTCAAAAAAGTGAAAAAAAAAATACAAAACAAAATGAAAAAGTCCTGAGTTTTCGTCCCTTTTTACCTTTACGATTTTCACCATCATATTAAGCACCCCGTTTGCTCATTGAAAATTTTTTATACTGTCAGGGAAAACCAAATATTAAATTTTTTTATTGTTGCTTATTGTTGCAACCAAAAAAATTTTGCTTGAAAAAATATGTAAGATTTCCCATTACTGAAATTGAAAAAAAGTCTTTATTTTATAAATTTGACATTTTTTGCAATTTTGTAACAAAAATATTCAAACTGAAATTAGCGAAACAAAATTTCACGCATATAGGTTTATTAATTTTTACAAATTTCATTATTCAAATTTGATTTCATAAATTTCTCCGTTGATCTTGATTTCGACATTGAAAACCTAAAACAACAATTTATAAAAAACACTTTTTGTTTGAGTTTTCAGAAGCCTTATACAAATTTTTAACACAAAAGTTTATAAAATATTATTATTTCATTTCAAAAAAAAAACACAAACCTTTGTAGGAAGATCGGTTGGAGAAATGTCATGACTAATGCTTGCATAACAATTATCAAAATGATCATAGTTAAATTCCTAAAATAAAAAATTTACTGAAAATTTTACTACAAAAAAAAATAAAAACTTTACCGTTTTAAGACACGGAACTTTAGCAAAAGTAACATTGAATCGGTACAAATATTCTTTTCCAACATTTTCCACTCCTGATACCAAGATTTTGGTTGGAACAGAGTAATAAGGATCATTGGATTCACTATTGTATTTTTTTAAAATATCCATGATGTAATCCTTAATCATATATGTATAGTTATAAAACCTATTAAAAAAATCAACTCACATGAGCATTTATTGGACCTTTTAAATGATTATGATCAGGATCAACCCCCTGAATCAAATTTTCATTGAATGCAGCGACATAACTTACAAGGAACAATATTAGAAGAAACATGTTTCTGAAATAAAAATAAATGATAATTTTTGAAGAAAGTTTCACACGTTTTTCAAAATTTATGAAATCATACAATGAAAAATGTCTCAACCACAATCTTTTTATATTGTCCTGGTGTTTTTAAAAACAACATTTTAGTATCTTTCAGACTGTTAGAATTTTTTATGTTACGTTTGAAAGTCTATTATGCCCGTTCTTAAAAGCTTTTTAAGTGATTTAACTAAAAAGTATGTAAGAGCTTTTGTAAAATAAAAAAACGCGTATCTGAACAATTTTCAAAAATTTCTTTACTCAACTTAAAACATATTTATTTAATTGTAAAATATCACTTTCTGATTTTGTAAAAGTATATTACCATGAATGATGCAACAAAAGTCTATAAAAACGATTTGAAGTTTATTGAACATTTACATACACATAAGCCAATAGCAATGGAATTCAAAAAAATCTAAAAGAATTTTTTGTTACGGAACAAATAGGGTTTGCTAATTCTGGTGCCAATTTAACAATTATTTTTCCAAGGGCAAGAAGAGCATCCTCAGGATCTGAAGCAATTTCAGCAACAGCAAGCCCAACTTCTTGTCCATTTGAAAGCATATCTTTAATACATTCGTCCGCGGAATTAAGGCATAAAGCTTCATATCCAAATTTTCCATTTGGACATGTATCCCAACAAATTGGTCCAACACCATTATAATTTCCTTGACATTCAGGATAACATAGTCCTGCATCATAAACAAGGCCTTTTGCACATCCATTCTGCGACAAACAAAAAATTGCAAAACCTTTGCTGTAAAAAAATTTGAATTTGTGTTTGTCGGGGCACATTTTGCCCAACTTATGCTCTTTAAAACAAAAAAGGCTGACAGCCGTTGCAATTTTTCTAACCAATTATAATTAAAATTTTAAATATTTGCTTACCTTTTTCTTTTTTAAATATTACAGGGTGCTTCAAGAAATTTTGCCGCTGTATTTTGGCTCGCAAATTAATACTGTTAAAGTTAATCAAAAACGGACTTCACAGTTGTTTTTAACACGTATTAACGTTTTTTTTTATAAAAAAATCAAATTTTTAAGGCCTAAAATTTTCGAGTTTAGCTTGGTCCCCCTGTCAAAAATTTTTCAAAAAATAAAGAAAGAAAAAAATAAAAATTTTTGACAGGGGGGACCAAGCTAAACTCGAAAATTTCAGGTCTTAAAAATTTGAATTTTTTATAAAAAACAATAAGTTATTATGTGCTAAAAACAACTGTGAAGTCCGTTTTTGAGTATCTTTAACAGTATTAAATTGCCAGCCAAAATACAGCGGGAAAATTTCTTGAGGCACCCTGTATTTTAATAACCTATAGATGTTCACTCCAACTGATGTTGAAACAAAAGATGGTGGAGATGGAGCTTCACCAAATCGTTCAAAAGTTTTTATCGTTTTGTTTTTTTTACCTTAATCTATTATAATAATTTTAGGATGACAAATTTGAAGATTTTGATTGCTTTTTGGGTTAGTTATTTTAATTTTCTTCATATAACCACGTCGCATCCAAATTATTTTTGACCAAAATATACTTAAGTTCAGTAAAAAATTTCAAATCTTAATATTGCTATGCATTTATTTTTTTATTCCTAGCCCAATTACATTTAATTTATAAATACTAAATAACAAACATGTGTAGATATTAATTAGTTATTATACCTTTAAGGAGAAGCTATGGGGATCATAAACAGAAGGTT
>CABFKP010001109.1:0-12255 GCA_901779475.1 Panagrolaimus davidi
TTATTTATAAGATTTTTTTAGTTTTTATAACTACACTTCCCATATTTGCAAAATTACTGATCAAAAATATGCAATTTATGTTCCACAAAATCAGGACATCGCTGGTTTTCCATTTATTGCAATACAACTGTTACGTAAGAGAGATTTCAATAAAAAATTTTTTCTAAATATAGTTTTAGAAAATAATTATGGTTGTGTATTCAAAAAAAATGTTTTCAGTTTAGGAGTTCAATTGCACTTGCCAATATCAATAACCTCTATTGCAAATAGTCATGAACATTGTATTATACATCTCCTTGTTGAACAATATTTTTATCCTAGTGTTACTGTTTGGACATCAGCGTCTCAAGAAAATGTAGAGGTTTATATTGGAACAAATTCCACAAAACTGTTTTTCAAATTAAAGTAATTATTTAAATTAATCTTTGAATTCATAAGTTTTGAGCAAACACTTGACAAATATTGATTCATGTGTTTTTTACATAAGGACGTGCGCGCAGCAAGTCAAACGCGAGTGTTCCCCTTCATTTTTTTTCAGCCAAAAAAGATGCAAAGAGAGGTATACTGCAGAAATTAAAACTTAACTTTAAAATTTTGATTTTTATCCTATTATATGTAAAAAAATACGGAAATTCCGAAAATCAAATTTTTGAAAAACGTTTTACCACAAAAAATTTAAGTTTGCTTGGGAAAACCCGATTTTTTAACGTTTTTTGAAAAATGTTGGTAGTTCCCGGTAGTTATTGTAACCATCAAAATTCTATGCAGAATTTTTTTCTGCATCGAATAGTATTTTTAAAATTATCGCACAAGGCCGTCTGTGTCGAAGTGGGGGTAGCGCTGCGCGACAGTTTTTAGTCGTTTGGATCACTGGTTCGAATCCAAACGACTGTAAACATTTTTTAAAAAAAGAACTGCTTTTATTTTTGGATTCTCCATAGTCGAAAGCAGTGAATTGACTCCCCCGCCCTTTCCCTGCCCCGGGGGTCCCCGCCCTCCCCTTTAGAGGGGGAAAGGGGAGGGGAAAGGGGAAGATTTTAAAAATGGAGGGGAAAGGGCGGGGGAAAGGGGGGAATTTTAAAATCGCAGGGGAAAGGGGGAGATTTTGAAACATCAAAGGCGCCGACAGAAAAAGGGGACCCCCTTTTTCCCCTCCCCTTGGTTTGGGGGAGGGGAAAGGGGGAGATTTTGAAAATGGAGGGGAAAGGGCGGGGGAAAGGGGGATTTTTAAAATACCCGAGGGAAAGGGGAAGGGGGAGGGGATGAAAAAGGCCGAGTCATTTCACTGGTCGAAAGAGTATATGTACTAAAAATCAGCTCAATTGAAGACAGAAAATATTTTTGTGTTTCAGCTGGGAATTTAACCATTAATTAAACATTATTTTTAATATTGCTTTTTTCTTTTTTTATTTCCAATGATTTTTTTACGGCTATTCTGATGCTACCAAACTTATAACATTTGGCAACTTTGAAAAAACTGTGCACGTATACAAATTCGAAAAATTTGTTTTGCAACATTTAAGGATTTAAAAAAATTTTCTTTGCAAATTGAACTTCCTAATTTTTTTAGTTCTCGAACTGCAAAAAAATTTTATAAATTCTACTTATTTTCAAGGATTTACACAATTATTATCCCAAGAAATTCTGCTATATTTTTAAGAATTTCACAAGAGCTTTATGGTAATTTTTTTCCTTTCGATGCAATAACCACCCAGCTTCCATATCCATATTCTACAATATTAGCAACTCCTAATTACGGTAATTCAAAGGCCAGCTATTTTTCATCTACTACAACAAATGATATTATTACATTTGTTGCAAATGAACATCCAATAAAATTTACGGTTATCGATTATTTTATGTTACCAAGTGATAATTGTAGCTTTCATGATCAAAACAAATATTATTAGTAATAGTTAAAGTAGTTAAAATTTTATATTTAATAAAATAAATTTTAGTGTTAACAAAATTGGTGATTCTTTAACGTTTGTCAATCAAAATATAACATTACAATATTCATATGCCATCAGTCAAGAAGTAAATAATGGTGCCGTATTTTTAATCGAAACAATGCCATCCAAAAATATTTCATAGAATTTTTTTTGTTCATTCAATTGTTTTTTTTAATTTTAAAACAAGCTCTGTAATTTAAAAAAAAAACGGATAAAAAATATTTAAAAAAACATAACACAAATTGCAATCATTTTAGAAACCCCTGCCAAAAAAGATAAAATCGAAAAAATGAAAAAAAAACAATGAATTTTGTTAAACTTTCCGTTGAAAAAACGAATATTCATAAAATCAGTGGATCCTTTTTTTCACATAGAAAAACTTAACAAATACCAAAAATGGAGCAAAGCAAAAAAATTAAAAATAAGTTAATTTTTTTTCTCATTCTTTTACAAATGATTGCAGGCAAAATTCCTTAGTAGTCTTTAAAAACGGATGCCGATGACATCTGCTAAAAAATCTCATAATCTCAACAATCATATGAAAACATTGTTTTCGTTTCTTTTAGCAGAAATCTATAAAATTAAAAATGGAAAAACTTTTAAGGAAAAAATCAACTTTTCCCTTTTTGCAATTTCCTTTTGGAACAACTTAAAAGAATCGCAACGAAGTTGCCTTTTATTGAATGTCATAGAATTTTTCCTCTGCGTCTTTTTCTCATGTTTAATAAAAAAAGGAGAGCAAAGTGAAAAAAGCAATGGCATCAACAAAAAAGACAGACAGCTACTTTCTTAATATTACTGCAAAAAAACAAACTTCTATTTTCTTAGCTTTTTGTTTTGAAAAAAGTTGCCATTTTTGAATATTTTGGATTATTTTTCGCTAGCATGTGTTAAAAGTCGATTTTACGACGGGCCGGGACGCGTCCGACATTCGTCAAAAATCACATACAACAAAAGTCCAACAACAATTCAACACAACTTTGATCAACAACACACCTTTTGCAAAATTGAACAACTACAGTAACCTGTCAACACAAGCACCAGAACTAGAACCAACACAACAACATGAAGAAATAAAATTTGAAAAAATTAGATTATTCTCTTGATGCTTCTTCAATAAGAGAATTGAACAATAAGGTAGTGAGTATAACACACTAAAATAAAGATCAACCAAAAAAAAAACTTTTTGTCAAACTAAAAAAATTTCTTATATATTTATTTAATCTTTCGCAAAAAAAGTGAACAAAGGCAAAAAAAGAAACAAACCAAACAAATAAAAAATAATTTATATTTTTTAAAGCTTTTAAAAATGCTTCGTTTTTGTTTCTGTCATTTGTTTCTTCGATGACTTTAATGTAAGCTTGTTGCAGCTGTTGCAATCGACTTCTTTTGTTAATGATTTCCTAGCTTTTTTTCCGCTGTGTATTTCTAAAAAAAACAAATTTTTTTTTAAAATACGAGTGCCTTGAGTTTGAGAAAGGGAACATTTGTGTTTTTATTAGACAAAAATTGATTCTTTTTAGCTGCTTTTTTTGAATATTTAAAATATATTTAACAAATCAACTGCATTCCAAGAATGCCGAACCAGTGCCAACAAATTTCGGATTTTTTACCGTATATTACAAATTCAACAAAAAATATTGCAATTAAAGGAATCTACACAAAAAGTACACTCTTCATGAGAAGCATACCAAATAATATAAAAAATTTGGAGGTCGGTACAGTAAATATCTATAAAAATATCCTTGCAGAAATGGAAGATAAAGAAATTATGAATATTGAAGTTATGTGCCAAGGAAAAGGAAAGAGGCGCTTTCAATAAACTCTACAAAATCTTGAAGGGGCGGCATTACGTGTTCTTTTTTACTCCTATTTTGTCCGGTTAAGGCGGATTTTGCGGAAAAGCGTTGTAGAGGGGTGATTTTGGTATCAAGATGTAGCCTGAAGCTCCGTGAGTGATATCAGATGGGTGCACCCTGATATCAGGTGCTTCTGAAGATTCTGGAGCCGGATTCAGAATCCGAAATTTTTTTTTGCTCAAATGCGCATTAAATTTAAAAAGCTGTGTAATAAAGGAAATGAGAGTTCAGGACATAAAACGATACACAAGAATGCAGAAAAAACGTTCAATCGTAATTCAAATAATGTCACAAACAGTATATATTGAATCTACATTACAACCAGAAATCCAGACTTCTTAAACGAGAAAAGTACCCTTTTCGCATCTATCATAAAAAAATATTTTTTAGCAACTTCAATATCGATTACCAAATTTTTATATCCCATGAACACACCGAAATAACATCTTTAAACAAAAAACATCATTTTATTTATATTTTATTTCTGTTTTTTCATAAAATTGGATTTATTGAAAAAACAGACAAAAAACATAACTCAAAAATTTATTTTTTCCTTTTTTTAAAAAAAAAGAAAGTGAGCTTTGAACCGCAAACGAAAAAACCGTTAAACATCAAATATTTAAATTTAAATTAAGAAAGAAATATGGATTAAAATTGTTTTTTTTTGAATGATCGCTTAAAAATGAGTTAATTTTCCCTCAGAACAAATGATATAAAAGCAGAAAATTTTATAAATTTTTCATTGTCATTCATTCTTTATATTTGATTAAACTTTAATTATTTGTAAAAAATGGTAAAATCAGTTATTGTTACATTTTTTGTTGTTGTACTTGTTGTTGAAATTTTACAATGTCAATGCCGTCCTCAAAAACCTATTGGTCCAACACTATCACCTTCATTCAGTGGAACAACTGGAGGATATCTTCGAATTAAACGTCAAAGTTCCGGTGGAACAGAAGGTCCAATATCATCAGGAAATGGTCCAGCAACAATGCCAACTCCAACAAATGATGATGAATCATTGGTTGATATGTTAATGGATTTATTGGGTCTTGGTGGTGAAAAATCACCTCAAACTCGAGCAATTCAAAATGGTGCTAATATTTTTTAATAATGTACGCTTTAAAAAATGTTTATTAGGAACATTTTTAGGTTCATTATAATTTTTCTGTAATTTTAAAATACAGGGTGTCGAAAAATAATTGGGCAGTTTGTAAGGGCTGCCATATTTTTCCTTCTATAGTCATTCAAAAACGGACTTCACAGTTGAAGTAGGTGTCGTTTACGATTTTTTATGAGCTCACAAAAATTTTCAAAAAAAAATTGGAATTTTAAAATTTTAACATAATCCCCCCTATGAAAAACTTCAAGTTTTGATAGTAACATTTACTTTTTTAAAAAAATTTTAACAGTTACTATCATTTTTTCCTTTATTGGAGCGGTTTTTTGCGATAGTAACAAATGATAGCAAAATATGTTCATAACTATCCCTATACAAAAAATTTGCATATCGGATATCCGGAAAATTTTTATCAGAAACAAAATCCTATGATTTATCGAACACAATTGTGAAGTCCATTTTTGAATATCTGGAAAAGGAAAAATATGACACCTTAAAAACCGTCCAATTATTTTTGGACACTCTGTTAATAAGCACTTTTGTATAAATTAAATTTATTTGTTAAAACTAAAAATAAAATAACAAAAAGCAGTTTTTTGTTGCAAACATGCGAATTGATTCTTTTATCAATAAAACAGCAGTGGCTAGAGAAGCTCTTTTAATAATTGAGTAAGTGTTTTTACAAAATATATCCACAAAAACTGGTAAATATTCATAAAGTCTAACAATTCTTTGACGACGATTTTGTTGATCGATTTGAGTTTCATTTTTCTTTACCATTTTCTAATTCTTGATTAGAAGATTGAAGTAATTGATGTTACTGTAGTTGACGTTGGAGTCGAGTATCATATCTTAGAAGATAAAAGTTTCTTAGAGGACTTCCGGTGTTTGGGGTTCACCGCCATGATTGATGTAAGCATAATGATGATAAGATTATTTAAGTAAAAGTGATCTTGCTTAGCTTAAATTAGAAAAATACATAAACCGCTTGGTTTTTGTATTTAATTTATGTTTACAAAATTCTAAAAAATTCAAAAAAAATGCAGCTATGACAAATAAATTGGTTGTTTCGTTTTAGCAAAGTTGAAGCGTGTGTCCTTTTTTGAAAGAAAAACAAACCCTTTGGAAAAAGACGCAGAGCAAAAAAATGAAAGCCATTGACATAAAAAACAGAAGAAAAAGAAAAGTGAGTATTGCATTTGCTTCCTTTAAAGCTGTCGCAAAAAAATATTGCAAGAAAAAAGAAAAAAGTTTTTTAAAAAAACAAAATACTGAAAAAAAAACTTTTAGTTTTCCAGTTTTTTTGCAACATTAGTTTTAATATTTTGGATTTTTTACACAAAAACAACAAAAACAGATGACAAAGAGCTTTTAAATATAAAATATATGCTAAGATTGATAATCACAATCTTTAAAAATGGTACATTTATCATGAATTTGATGGTCGAATGGCCAAATATTTTCGAAATTGATTTGAACAAAATTGTCACGGTCGAATCTGTAATGTGGCGAATCCAAGACAAATCCTTCAAAATGTTGTCTTGGCTTGGCTAATTTTTTTTCTGCTAATGTTGCTAAAAATAATCTTAAATATTCAAAAAGCTGCTGCTGTTTTTAAAAAAAGAAACACAAACGTGCTCTTTTTTAGATCAAAAAAATGTCTTTTTTCAGTTAAAAAAGAAGAAAAAAAAGCTAGGCCGCTGATATCAGCACAGGACAAGAAAAAGGGAGTCGCATCCTTTTGCATTCAACAAACTTGCTGATATGAAAAAAAAACTGAAAAAATGTAAAATATAAGTTTTAGTTTAGTTTAAAGCTACAGTAACCATTAAATTTTTTACTTACTCAGTTATTGACTTTTTTAAATGATTTCTGTCAAAATTTTGCCAAGAAAAAAAATTACTATTCAAACTTTTTTTTTGGAAAATGTAAAAAACTTAAAGTTGTGCTAAAAATCTGTAAAACACATTTTTGAGCAATAATGTTTTTTTAAAAAAAATAATGATTTTAAAAATTCTGACGTTCTTTGATACTTTACAACTTTTATTATTTAACCCATTTTCTAAAAACAAACGAACTTTTGCGCATTTCATTTATTATTATTCACTGTCAAGGTCCAAGGTGAACAAAGGTCGGGAAAACAGAAACATTTTTTGTTAAACTACACTCTATTTTATTTTTTTTTCTCTCCTCTGTTAATCTCAAATGAACAATCACCGAAAAAAATTGATTTTAAACAGAGAAACTACAATTTTTATTGTTACTTTCTCTCGTTTTTCCCAGATAACTGTTGCTCATTTTTTCAATGTTTTAAAAATTGTTTTTTTAAAGTTTTTGTCATAGTTTTTTTTATTGCTGGAATATGTCTAATGTCAAAAAACGTATTGCAATTATTGGAGCTGGTGCAAGTGGATTACCATCAATTCGGCATGCATTATTATATGATTTAGAGCCAGTTTGTTTTGAGCTTACAAATGATATTGGTGGACTTTGGAAATATAAAGAAAATGAACGAGCATATAAGGGACTTAAAGGTTGGTTAAAGCTACTGTCTTAAAAATATTTCATCGACATTTCACTTTATCGGAAAAAAAGTTTAATTAATCCAAGTTTATCTAAGCAAAATCCATTATGAAAGCTTACATGGTGTCCCAACATAATTGCCGGTTTTGCTTTTGCTGTCATATTTTTCTTTTTAAAGATAACCAAAAACGGACTTCACAGTTGTGTTCGATAAATCATGGGATTTTTTATGGCTTGAAAACTTTACGGATATCTGATATGCAAATTTTTCAGCAATGATAGCAACTGAAAATTTTTGCTATCGTTTTTTCTTCATTACTATCACAAAAAACCGTCAGTTATTGGAGCGGTTTTTTGAAAATCCAATAAAAAAAAGTGATAGTAATTGTGAAAAATTTTTTGAAAATTTAAAAAAAGTTACTATCAAAATCTGATTTTTTTTCAAAGGGCCCTAAGAAATAAAAATATGACAACAAAAACAAAACCAGCAATTATGTTGGGACACCCTGCATTATTACTGCCAAAAATTTAAATACTATTTTTAGTTTCATCTGTAATGAAATCAACAGTAATAAATACTTCAAAAGAAATGACAGCATATTCTGATTTTCCACCAAAACCTGAAGTTGCAAATTTTATGCATAATTCTGAAATGTTACAGTATCTTCGAGATTATGCTGAAAATTATGGACTAAAAAATTATATTAAATTTAATCATAAAGTTTTATCCGTTGAAAGAAGTGAAGGTTATTCAAAAACTGGAAAATGGAAAATAACATTTTTAAATGAGTGAGTTAAAGGATATGAGATTACTGTAATAACTATGCAAATTTAGGAAAGATATTGAACATGTTGAAATTTTTGATGGTGTATTACTTGCATCTGGACATCATTCCCAACCTCGATGGCCTTCTCCTTTTCCAGGACAAGATAAATTCCAAGGAAATTTAATGCATTCTCATGATTATTTCACCCATAAAGGCTTTGAAGATCAAGTTGTTGCAGTTGTTGGAATTGGTAATTCTGGTGGAGATTTAGCTGTTGAACTTTCGAGAATCGCAAAACAAGTTTATCTTGTAACAAGACGTGGAACATGGATTTGTAATCGATTAATAAAAGGTGGATATCCAGCAGATGCGGCATTAGTTACAAGAAAAGGAAATTTTGTTCGAAAAATGCTTCCATTGAATATGATAAATGATACAATGGAAAAATTATTAAGTGAAACACTAAATCACGAAGCATATGGGCTAAAGCCTGAACATAGAGTTTTGAGGTAAATAATTTTAATGGACCTCATTTTTCCCGAATGAAACGTTTTTAAATACGGTATTCGAAAATTTGGCATTTACTGGAGATTCTCCAGATTTTGAGACGAAAAATTTGCTGCTGTATTGCTTTGATCGGGATAGTAACGTTTTAAAAACGATAAACAGTTGTTTTGGGTTAGTACCTTTCTGATAGCAATATTTAAAAACAGAAAAAACTTTTTGAAGTTGCTATCATTAAGATGGTAACATTTACAAACGATATAAATGTTATAATTGATAAAACCACTTTAAAAGAGAAAATAATTTTTTTACTTTTTTGAAGATTCCTTCAAAAAGCCCGAGGTTTTTTCTTGGTTCAGTTATTGAAAATGCTTTTTTTAAACGCCGTGTTTAAAAACGTAATAGTAACATTTTCGAACGATAATCAAATGTTTTGGTTACTATCGTTTTGATAGTTACTTTTTAAAACGGCAGTTGTAAATTTTAATTACTATCACTGAGATAGTAACAGTCAAAAACGATCGAATAAAAAATTAATCCAAATCCCATTTTTAGTGCTCATCCAACTTGCAATGATGAATTAGCAAATCGATTAGCAAATAAAACCGTTAAAATTAAGCCGAATATTAAAGAATTTACTGAATCTGGAATTATTTTTGAAGACGGAACAGAAGTGCCAAAAGTGGATTCTGTAATTCTTGCAACTGGATATAAATTTAGTTTTCCATTGATTGAACATGGAAATCTAATTCCAGCGGAAGATAATCAAGTTTCCCTATATTTAAATATGTTTGCTCCAGAATTAAGTGATCACAATTCTTTGGCAATTTTGGGATTGGTTCAACCATGGGGTTCAATAATGCCAATCTCAGAAATTCAATCAAGATTGTTTTATGATGCTTTAATTGGAAATACAAAACTTCCAAAGAAACATGAAATGTTAAAATTGATTGAATTTGAATTAATTCGAGTTCAAAGTCGATATGTTAAAAGTCCAAGACATACAATTCAAGTTGATTATGGAGTTTATATGGAAGAAATTGGTGAAGTACTTGGATGTGTGCCAAATGTTTTTAAACTAATGTTCACAGATCCTGTATTAGCTTGGTCACTTTGGACGGGTCCAGCAACAGCTTACACATATCGTCTTACAGGTCCTTTTCCATGGGATGGAGCAAGAAAGGCAATTTTGGAAACAAAAGATCGAATTTTTGCTGGAATGGCTCCCGATGGGAAATATATAAAGCGAAAAAATAATGTAAATTATTTTAAAGTGTTGTCTGTAATTTTATTAATTGCTATTTTTGTTGGAATTTTTACTAACAAATTACAATATGCAAATTTTACAAACAACTTTTTTGGTAATTGATTTGAAATTTTTGTTTGAATTAATAATTGTTAAAAATTTACATAAATGTTTTATTTATTTTTTTGATAGTTTAAAAAATTTATCATAAAATTTATGCAAAAGCCCGTTTGGCACTGAAAAATCTTGACACGAAAATTTTGATATATCATTGTTGTAAAAATAAAATATCCACAATTAAGCCAACATTTGTTTTAGTGAAGCAAAATGTGAATTAATATCATTGTCAGCTCTTACGACTTTTCCCAATGTAGTTTTAATTAAAGTTGGCGGACGACCTGAAGAATTTGTTGCTTCTCGAAAATATGTCGCTGCATTAATTTTGTTAACTTTACTTCTGGCAGTAAAAATATATATTGTTAAACTGATTACGGTATATGTGTTAAAAGTCTAAAAATATGTTTGTATAGAATTTAAAAATTATAATAATTTGTTGTTTACCAAAAAATAGCTCAAAACTTTTATTATTCCATGTGCATTTAATGAATGTGCTAAAATACTTAAAAGTAATGCTGCACCAGAAAATATTGAATTTAGAACAGCATGTGGTTCAAGACTTTTTAAGTTTTCTAAATTGCAAACAATCTAAAATTTGAATCTTATGTAATTCAAAAATTTTTTGACTATTGTATACTTNTATACTTACTTGATAACGATGTGAAAGTGTTGCTGTAACAATTGTTATACGTCGAAGTCGGTTATTAAGTGTTATCAAAACTCGAGAAAACTATAATTGATTGAGTTTTTCTTTTTTAAATGTTAAATGTAAACTTACAGAAACATTTGCAATTAAAATTATTGTTAAAATGCAATGCATTAATGGAACTGGTGCATTTCCTGGAAATAAAATGACTGTTATTTGACAAAATAATTAGAATAGTTTTTTTTCAAGAGTTCCACTGTCCAAAATTGGACACATTAATGTTTTTAGGAAACTGAATTTCGTTGTGTGACATTTTTCTTTATATCGATTCTAAGAAATATATGAAAGTGCAAAAAATTAAAATTAAAATGTTTTAAAAGTGGATCTATGAAATGAAGATATTAAAAAATTATTTTTATATAGAATTTCGAAATTCTAAAAAAATATTGTTTCAAAATACATTTAATTTTTTTGGATTTGATGTTTTAAACTACGATTTTATTGCTACCAAAAAAGCAGACAAAACACAGATTTTGTCATCCCAAAAAACTCATGAAGTATAAAATCTTTCCATTTTTAGTTCCCACAAACTCAACAAATCTTTTTCAAATTAAAGTTCATTTTTAATTCAAATTAATCAAAGATCTCTCAACCATTTCTTTTTTTTACTTACCATACATTTGAATATATGACAAAAATAGGGACATCAAAATTGCAAGAAAAAGTAATATAATTCCCGTTGAAAAAAATCTTTTTTCTTTTTCATAAATATTTGCATATTTTGTTGCAATAAATCTTTCAATGCAACAAAAAAGTAGCGAAAATCTTATGCAATATGTTGAAAGTGCCATTAATGAACGGGATAATTGCCATTGCCAGTCATCCTGAGTTAAATCAAAAAATGATGAAATTACAAATGTTATTGAACTAATTGATGATAAAAGTATTCCAAAAATATAAAGATAAAATTGAAGTCTGTAAAATGAGTAATAATTAATTAAATGTAAAAATACGAATGTTAATGAAAAAAAAATAAGAGTTAATTTGAGTCAAATTATAAATGTGTAGGAAGAATTTTTAGAATTAAAAAAAATTTTTTATTAAAATGTAAATTTTAAATATAATGATGTCATCTTGGATCATGGAAAAAACGGAGGAAAAAATGATAACTTGAAATTGACTAAATGAATTGGTTTAAGTTTAAGAAAACTATAAAACAGTTTTAACTGTAAAAAAATTAAAATCATTTTCCACTAAACTCATTAAAAGAGGTTGAAAACTTAATACATTCAGTGTTGTGGACTCCGGAGTCGACTCTGACTCCGGAGTCGGAGCCGGAGTCATGGTGGTGGAGTCGACTCGGGTTGAAAATTTAAAATAAAGGAAAAAACAAAGAAAAAAGTGCTTTTTCCCATAAATATTTAGTTTTTTGTCTTATTTTTTTTTTGGCATATTAAATGCAAATTAAAGTTAATATTGTCTTTAAAATCGTTTTAAAAAATTCTTCAAAATTAGAAAAAA
>CABFKP010001119.1:0-12254 GCA_901779475.1 Panagrolaimus davidi
TTACTTTTTTTGTTATTGTTTTTTTGTATCTTTGCCCCTTCAGCCTTTCCTGAAGTGAAAAATAAATTAAATTATTTGTTTATTTAATTTTCCAACAATTTAAAGCAAAATTTATTTTGTAACTTTTTTATTAAAGATTTTCGCAAGAAATATTTAAGAGCAACATAAAAGTTGCTTTGTCATTAAGAATAAAATATACAAACAATGAAATTTTATTAAAATTAATAATTTAACGTTTAAAAGCCACCAGATTGAGCATATTGGCTTCCACTGCTGCCATATCCACCACCATTGCTGCTACTATATCCGCTTCCAGGTTGAGGATATTGTGCTCCACCTCCAAAGCCGCCTTGTGGTTGTTGTTGTTCAAATCCGGCACCACCACCAATGGGGGGTCCTTGTTGTTCAACACCACCACCAATTGGTGGTCCTTGTTGTTCAACACCACCACCAAATCCACCTTGTTCAAATCCGCCTGAAATTTTATTTTTACCAAAATTTCAAAATCAATCTGTCAAAGAAAAACTTACCAGATGCCCCATATCCAATTGGACGACCATAACCACCAGGGCGTGCTAATACAATGACGAAAATTGCACAAACAAGAATAATAATTTGTTTTAAAGAAAACATATTTTAGAGTTTAATTATTAATGAAAGAATATCTCGAATGAGTGATACTTTTACTGATTTTTATTTTCTCTTTTTATACTCTCCTTTTTTGTTTTGTTTTAAAGTTTGTGTGTCAAAATTTGATCAATTACTCCATGAAAAGGTGTTTCCTGTCATTTCCTTTTTCTCTAGAGAAGAAGGAAATGACTCTCTCTCTCTTTTCATGCACGTGTTTGGTTTTAAAAAAACGAACGTTTGTTAAAGAAAAAAAAGAGAGTCGCCAAATAAAACAATGAAAATGACAAAGTTTCCGGTTGTAATCATTTTCTTAACAAAAACAATGAAAAGGGGTATATTTTTTAATTACGTTTTTTGACAAATTCGATCATTATTATACTCGGAAAAAAATATGAATCACCTTTTATGATTTTTTTTTTTGCTGAATAATTTTGACCTTTGTTTTTAAATTAATTTGTCATTAGTTTGAATCAAAAGCGGTGAATCACAAATCGAAATTTGAGAAAAAAACTTAGCCCTGATTCAGGGATATCCGTTGGTAGCAAATAATAACTGTACAGCGGATTCTGGAACAGATTTTAAAAAATTTAAAAAATTTTGAACACATTTTTTCATTAGCGAAATATGAATTTATCAGATCAGCGGTTCGATGTTCATACATCAGCTATCAAAAAAATTAGAAGAAATAGAATTTAAAGTAAAATGCATATTTACAGCACTTTAACTGAGTTTTGTTGTTTACAGTGTCTCCAAAGTTCCACTTTTTTTGGAACGCGTTCCGTTCCGTTCCATTTTTTACTAATCCGTTCCGTTCCTAAATCCATCCGTCCCGTTCTGGAACGGGAACGGAACGGTAGAACGGGCGTTCCCGAACGGAACGGTGGAGACACTGCATTTAGAGATTGAATTCAAATTTATACGTGTAAAATTATATACCGTACTTAACACAAATTGGCAAAGTGAAACAATGTGCCAAAGCTGTCTTCAAAAAAAATTGCTTTCAACAACGTTGTTGAAAGCAATTTTTTGAAGCTGTGTCAAAATTCACAATAAAATAGATAAGCAAATATTTGATAGATAATTTACATACTTTTATCAATGATAAATGATGAAATTTGAAGTTTTTCATTGTAGAAAAACTGCAGCTTTTCATTGTTGCTTGAAAAAATGGCAGCTGAAAAGTTGATTTTGTTTTTTGTTGCAATTTTTCTTCTTCAAAAAAATGTTTATGGTTTTAATCAAGATGTAAGTCTTTTCTTTTATTTATGTCCATGTCTAAAGGTTTTATAGCTAACAACTGCAGTTGTTAGCTATTGAACTTTTAAACTTGTGTTATTTATATTTAATTTTAATACTTTTATAGCGTATTATAAATGGTTCTGCAACACCTGAAGGAGCATTTGAATTTTTGCCATCCCTTACTGTGGTAATTCCAACAAATAATTTTTTATTGACTGGAACTTGTTCATCAACTATTATATCAAAAAGACATATTTTAACTGCTGCACATTGCATTTTTGCTGAAAAACCGTCTCAGGATGCACATGGTAATGTTCGTGTGCAGTAAGTGTTTTTCTATTGCAAATGTGATTGCTTTCTGTTAAACATGTATTCTGTTTTTAGATTTTCTCATACTGCTGCTTTTCTTGTTGATTATCGTCCAGAAAATAATGTTGTTAAAAATGCGAACAATCGAATTCATCAAATTCCATTGAAAGATTACAGCTATCAACCAAAATTTTATGTTCATCCTGCATATGGTACTGTACAAATGTATATGAATGATATTGCAGTTATTGAATTTCCTGTTGGTACCGATCTTGGTATTACTCCAATACCACTCATTTCAAACTTTATCGAAAAAGATGGTGATATGGCAATTGCTGCAGGATATGGTGTTTATAAAATGGGAGGTGAGAGTTTTTTAAGGTGTTTAACTTTNTTATCGTTTGTTTTTTAGTTTTCCCAAATGGAACTGCATATAGTCTCCAACCAGATGTATTACAAAATGTTTCGGTTGTTTTACATTCTACTGAACAATGTATAGATATTCAAGTCTCCACTTTGATGTGTACTGGAACTTCTGATTATAGAGGTGCACAAGGTGATAGTGGTGGACCACTTTTAATTGAAAGATATGGAACACTTTATCAAGTTGGTGTATTATCTGCTGGAGTTTCTAATAATGGTATGTTTTTTTTTAGCTTGGGTTCTTTGTTTACTGTAATAATTAAAACAACATGTAATTTTAGCTTTTTATACTCCTCTTTCTTTACAATGTGATTGGATTTCGAAAGTAACAAATAAAGAAGTAAATTGCCAAACATTACCTGTTGGACCAAATCCTCCACCACCTGGACCTGATAACAAAGCAACTCAAACAGTACCATCAGACAATAAAACAGTTACAACTTCTTTTCCTGGAACTTCCAAACCAGAAGCACAACATTCAAATGCAAATTCTGGAGCTGCTTTTGCATTTAATATTTTCCTTTGTTTGTTTATTGGTATCTTTTTCTTTGCTTAAATTGTATAGTTTTTGATTAAGAATTAAGGGAATTATGTTTGTCTGTCAGGCATTTTAATAGTAATAAATATTTTAATTATTGTTTCGTTTAATGAATCACTGGATTTTTTGTCAGTACCGAAAAAGAACTGCAAATGTGTTTTGATGCATTTAATCCGAAAATGTTACAGTAATTTTTATAGAACTTGATTTTAGTGCAACAAGGACGTTTATGAAAAATAATTAACCTTTCACGCTTAACTTAACTGCGACAAAAATGTAGAAATGAAAAAAGAAAAACAACAATAAAAACAGCTTTCACATTTGTCCTTGATCTTTGCAGCTTTAAAAAAAAATTTTTTGCATAATTTGTTGTAGTTTTTCATCGACGTTCGGTTGATTGAATATTTTTTTAGGTGGCAAATTTATTTTATTTATAATTTCAAAAAATAGTAAAATGAAAACAGTTTTTTCATTCTCCTTGAAAGTACTATTTTCAAATATTTTTATCACTTTTTAGCCCATTTTATCCAAAAAACTTTAGACATTCGATATAAATTTTATTTTTCATATTTGAGCCAAAGAAATTTGAAAAAAGTCTCTTTGATTTTTAGTGTTTTATTTTTGTTTCTTAAAATTACATGTTTTTTGTTTTGGATACGTCCTTTAACCCGCAGGACGTTTGTTTTCCTTTGCAAATCATTTGAAAGGAAATTTCAAAATAAACTACATTGATTTAATGCATTAAGAATATTTTATGTTTAGGGAAAGTGAGATCTTTTATAAAACTTGAAAACGTTTTTTTTAGTTCAGTTTGAAAATTTTGTTTGTTACCATTTTTTTTCATCATTTTTTTTCTAAACTAATCTTTTTTAGTGATATTTTAAAATATGAATAAATCGACTTCTATCAAGCAAGAAGAAAAGGGGATCATGGATTCTGCAGCTGAAATTGCAAAAGATGCTAAGGTTTTCATACTTTAATTCTGGTATTTTAATACTTTTCATGTTTAGAATATGGTTAGCGATATTGTTGGTATCACAAAAGAAACAATTACAGAAAAGGCTCGTAAGTTTTATTTTAAATTTGTTGCAACTATAATCATCAAAATATTTCAAACTATTTGAAGATGCCAAAGATTAAGCGAAATAAGTGATACAAACGGGGCCGAAACGTGGGAGTGGGAAACGGGGGATTTCCCCTTCTAAAAACTGGAAATTTCTTTGATCTTTTGCCGCTTTTGGCAAATGGCCGCAAAAGATCAAAGGTTTTTCCCCTCACAGATTTTTGTCCAAGCTCTGGCTATAAAAAATTCAAGCTGATAAAAAAACTTTATGCTTAAATTTTTGGGCCCAAAATAAATTATCTTTTTAATAGCTTACTTTTGATTTTTAGATGAATCAAAAATGCAAAAGCCTGAAGATAAAGGAATAACTGGCATAGCAGCTGAACTTGTAAAAGGTGTTGGAGTAAGTTTTATCTTTAATCTTTTATTGGGTGTTACTGTTTAATTTAAGGATATGGTTAATAGTGCAGTTGAAGGAACAAAAGAAATCATGGCAGATGCCGTCGAAGGAACGAAAGAAATTGTTGCTGCACGTAATTAATTTAGGATATTCAAAACTTTTTTACATAAATTTTATATTTGAGATAATGCCAGTGCTGCCCCTACAGCAATAGTTGCTAATATCCAGAACAAACCATTGTCAAATTCTGATGCCGCTCTTGTAAAAGAGATTCAAGTAAAATATTTTTTTCTGTTATTTTAAATTCCACTATTTCCAATATTTTAAGGAACAACATGGTGAAAATGTTGAAATTACAATTACAAAAGTCACTGTTAAAGGACTTTCAGGTGGTAAAAATAGCTTTTAAGTTTTAACAAATACTTTTTTATAATAGATTATTTAGATAAAAATGTCGGGAATAATTCAAGTGGCAATTCTGCTGCTGAACTTGAACAAGATGCTCGAGTAAAAATAACATTTTTCTAATATTAAAATAATAACCAAATTTTTAGACCATGATAAATAATGCCGTTGAAATCGGAAGTGTCTCTGCACCAGCTGGTAATTTAAACTAAATTTTTTTTGCTTTTATGTATAATATTTTAGAACCCACACCTGCTCCAAGAGTAGCTGATTCAGCAAAAGAACTTGCTAAAAATGTTAAAGTAAGAAATTTCTTACAAGATATATTTCTTTAAAAAATCAAAACAATTTTGAGGATGTAATAAATGATGCGTTTGAAAGCACAAAAGAAATTGCAGCAGAAAAAGGATTAATTGATTCTGCAAATAAGCTTGCATCTGATGTCAAAGTAAAATCTCTTTTCATTATTTAATTGCTTTAGATGGAATAAATATTACATTTTAGGCTACAATAGGAAATGCCGTTGAAACTACCAAAGAAAAAGTTTTACAAGTAACTGGTAAAAATATATAACTAATGAGTAGTCTACATTTTCATTATACGATTTTTTAGATAACATTACTGATCATTTATCAAATACTCGTCAAGTTGGTAAGTTATTAAAAAAATAATCGAAAAAACATATTTGTTCCTATGGAAATCAAATTTGTTTTAGGCAATCCGATGCCGTCTAAAACAGATATCACAGCACAAATGAATAAAAAATCAGCTTAAAAATAAATATGTCTCTTCAAATAAATTTTATACAGTGTTATTTTATGCTATGTAATTTGTCATTTTTAAATTTAACTTTACTGTATTATAAAATTAAACTGCATCATCATTTATACTTATGTGAATGCACCATGAGGATAGGCAAAATGTTGCATAATATTAGACAAATATTTGATCATTTTTCTCAAAACTCCACCTTTCAATTTTTTTTCTTCTGCAAAACGTGTCATTTTTAGCGTCATTATTTTTCATCTTTTATCAAAAATGGGAGAATCATTCTTTGAAATGCACGATCCAACATTTGATAAGAATTACACTTGCAGCTTGTTGCGTTAAAAAAATGGTCTCCTGAAAGCCAGAACTTTTTCACCCGGTCAGATAAAAAAATTCTGTCTTTACATTTTGCTCGTCTCATCGAGTTATGTTAAGACATAATTTTCTTATGTTACCTAGTGAAAAAGTTCTGGCTTTTAGAAAACCATTTTTAAAGCGCAACAAACAGCACGCTGTGTGAATATCATTTTTTACTTTTATGGTTTTGTTTAAAAATTGATTTTTTTTTATTTTCTGCGTGGTTTTTTTTAAAAAAACTCAGTTTAAAGCGTTTTAAAAAAGGCAACTCTTTTAAAAAATAATTAACCTTTAACAAACGTTCAGTTTTTATTGTCGCTATAGCAAAAAAGGGTGGTTCTTTAAATGTATAATGTTTTTTCTTCTTGTTTTTTTGGTAAAAGAGACCACATAAAAAAAACCTAAAAATTGGAACATGATCCATTTGAAGCAGGGATGTGTGGAAACACTTTTCCGCAAATTTCTTCTCAATATTGAAAAAATAATTGTTTTTTTTAAATAATACATTTCTGATCTACTTTTTATCATAGCTTATATCTGTCGAAACGGAATTTAAATACACGATTTTATTAAAAAACTAGAGCTCATTTTCGCTCCCGTTTTGGCGGAAGTGCTAAACGGAATAAAAGTAGATCAGAAATGTATCATTTAAAAAAACAATTATTTTTCAATATTGAGAAAAAATTTGTGGAAACGTGTTCCCCGGAAGTACTTCCGCTTATCCCTGATTTGAAGACATTTAAATACCACAAAAATAGGGAGAAACTTTTTTGTTTATTTGTTCGGGCCCCTTTTTTTAATATATAAATTAACCGCTGTTTTTCGTCTCGTTTTCAACTTATAGCTTTTTTAGAATCTTATTAAATGATTTCCCTATCTGAACATCCCAAAATTATCCATCAAGAAAAACATTTTGACGTTTTCTTTAATGGCCCTGAAACATTTACACTTTTTGAAATTCATGATATTTCTTTTCTTTCAAATTTAATCAACTATCAAAATATTAGCCGAAATGATAATCGATTACTTAAAAGATTTATTAATGAAGCTACAAAATGTAATTCTAATAATTCTGGAGTTGCAGTTATCCCAATTCAGTATTCAAAAACAAAAAATTCTGGTCAATAATGTACAAACTTAACCCTACAAAATTTATCAAAACCAATAAAAGATAAAATTTATGATTTTGGAGAATATGCAAATTTGGATATTTCAAATAAAGGATTTACAATTATTTATGAAGTTGCAAAAAATAATGGCACTCATTTACCTGCAATTCAAGAATTGATTGAAAATCGGGAAAGAGTTTTTGCTGAAAACCAAAAATGCTGGAATAATTCTTTTTCGACAAAAGATAATTTTTGTTTTTTAATTCAAAATCCTATCCATTTTGTTGGGGAAAGTTGCTTCATTTCAAAACTTATTGATGAACTAATTTTTATTGGGAAACTTTTTCTTCATCCGGATTTCCCAGAATTTACAATATCTAAAATTATTGAAATTTATACAACTTTAATTATGATGAAAATTGTTGAATTTTTGGTCTCAAATGGAATAATCTTTCCAAAATGTTATTCTTTAAATGGTGATGCAATCTATTTTCAACCATTAAAGCCCTTTGAAATAAAAGATGTCGAAAATTTTATTTTTGAAACAACAGATTTTAATATAACTTTACATTAAATTTATGTTGGGCATTATTTTAGATAGCATAAATTAAACTGTTTTGGACATTTTACTGAATGAACGAAATTTGTTTCAAAGAAGGTACACAAAACAAATTTGTTTATTAATTACTTGGTAAAATTCTACAAGTATGTAAACATGTATTTGAAACATATTTGTTTTTATTTATTATTTTATTATTAATTTTGTTACAATAAATTTTTGCAATTCAATTAAAGTAGTTGAGTTTTACGATTTATTGAATGCTGATATGTACTTTAAGGTTTGAACATCTTAAATAACGTATCACATAGGTAGCATTTAGGTGATTCAATTCCAACACAGACTTTTTTTGCAATAATTTCAAAGGAACTGTGTTAAAAAATTTATTTTAAACTTTATTTATTACGAAATATTCAAAAAATAAAATGGACATAAAATAGTTTCACTGCCACTTACATCCTTTTTTTGAAAAACGGACGCATTTTTTAACGCAGACATATGTCTCTTAAAAAAGAGAAAAATAACAGCCGCTGGTTTTTTTAAAAAAACAAAAAACCAGCGGCTGTTATTTTTTTTCAAAATTTCTTTTTACACAAAACTTCTTTTTCTCAGCATTTTTTTGCGATATTTATGGGCATATAAATATTTTATATTTTGCTTGTTTCGAAATTTTTTTCGTAGAATATAAAAATCTTGAATACCAAAATAAAAAATTTGTCGAATTTTGGCATTCATAATAATTCCAAAAGACATTATTAAAAAAGTAATTTAGAATTAACAGGACATCTGTTAAAACAAACATATGTGTTTATTTATTTTTGATATGCAGATGCAGTTTAAATAGTGATGAAAGAAATTGCGTAAAGATGCTGTTTGTTTTTTAAAATTCAAAAAATTTAAAAATGCAATTATTGCATTTTAATAAAAAACAAATAAAAAAATCACACGTGTGAAAAGTTACTGCAGAATGTTTTTTCAGCAAAATTTAGTGCATAATAAACATATTCCAATATATATTACGTTTCGAAAATTTGAGTTAATCACTATAGAATATAAAATCAAAAAGACAAATTATTTTATTTTATTTGTTAATATTTTTTAACATATTTCATCGGTAATGTGTAAGTAAATTGTTGTGGAAATAGAAGCTAAAATTTTTTTACCAGTATACAAAAATAAACAGCAACAAATTTTTATTCATGTTTAAATTAATCAAAAACCAAATTTATAAAAGATTAAAAAAGCATTACTAAACTTTTTTAGCTTCTTGAATGATTTTGGAAAGGATGATTGCTGTTGTTGGGAAAAACAACTTTTAAGAAAATGAACGAACATTTGAAGTGATCTTGCTTCACTTTGCAAGACACGACGAAAAATGAATGGCGCAAAAAAGTGCACACTTTTACAATAATAATGCATTGATATTTTCAAAAAAAAGACCATTGACTTCACTTTTTTCCATTATTGTTACGAAAGAGTTTTTAACCCAATGCATTGTTTTTTTCAAATATTTTATTTATTTTTCAGCAAAATGATCATTATCATGTTAAACAAAAGTAAAAACAGTTCTTTTTCTTATATAAACACTTTTCACATACACATTTGACTCTGCCTCAGTCAACGCTTTAATCAAAAACTTATCTGTCAAACAATTCCGTTAATTGAATTTGCGCAAAGTTTATAAATGAAAGAAATGAATGTATACCACTTTGTCTTACAAATGTGGTCGATCACTATGCAATAAAATTTTCATGAGGTTTTGTTTTTTTATTTTTCGACGTACATCTTGAATTTAGTCATTAACCTATGTATTAAACATGCTGGGAATTGTTGAATAAATCCAAATGCAATAATTGACTTTAAAAATTGAATCCCTCATAATCCTAGAAAGTGGTCCATATAAGTCCAACAGTTGCCGTTAAAAATATAAATGTTAAATTTGTTTACTTTTCTTTCTTTTTTGGTTTTATATTTATTTGTATTGGAAAACCATTGAAAAAAATTGTTAAAATAGTTTTATTTTCAACTAAATTATAAGGATAATTAGCAATTCAACGGTGTGGACATTTTTTTAAAACACACATAATTTTGAAAACGTAATATCAGAAAGAACGATAACCACAAAATGTAATTTTTTTTTAACTTTATAAAATACAAAGACCGAGTTCTTTCACTATAATTCGAGATTTGTAACGTGATTTGTGTATCGAAGGCAAGGAATAAAAGCTATATTGTCAATCGGGGTTGCAATAAAAAATGCTGTTTAAACAAAAACATTTTATAATTTCCGCGTAAAAATGGTTTTATGTAGACAGACTTAATTACATTTTTATTTTACGATAGTCAACAAATGTAACAGCTTAAAATTTGTTCATCATATAATGTTTACCTTTTAATACTGAAATGTATAAAAAGCCCATAATTTTTAAATTTTTCAGCCAGAATTAAAATGGTGTCAAAGTTTTGGGTCACTGCTTTAATTTTTATTTCATTTGCAAATTCAATAACGTCATTTTCATGTGGAACAGGAAAATATCAGCCGATTGAAGCAAATATTTTTATAAGTTTAGATTGTCCAAGAAGAAAACGTAAGCTTTTTTAAAATATTGTTTTTCAAAATACAAAAACCTTTTTAAGCACAATTTGACATCTGTTGTAAAACCCATGATCGTTGCTATGACCAACAAAAAGGTCAATCTGCTTGTGATAATGCATTTTGCAGTTGTCTAAAAAATGCCGGAAAATGAACCCTGTGTGAATTAGATGCAAGGAAATTTTGTGATTGGGTTAAGAATAATGGTGGAAAAGCATATAAAAATGCAGGCAAAAAATAAAAAAAAAACTTCATTGTTTTTAAAGCGTCGTTCAATGAAAGACAAAAAGATGCAAACAGTTGATGCTGCAAATATTGCTGGATGGCTTAAAGTTCACCTTCTTCCAGAGCCTATTGCTGCAATCATTGCATATTCATATGAAATTGAATTACTGAACGAATCTGTTGCTTTAGTATTTGACTGTGGAGTAAGAACAACGCAAATATGCGTTGCAAAAATGATGGATAACAAAATTGAGATTTTGACGAATAATGAAGATCCATTTTTGGGTGGAAATGATTTTGATGCAAGGCTAATCACTTACTTTAGCAGTGCATTGAAGCATAAATATGGACTTAATGTTTTAGAAACAAATAAAAAATATCGATTAATGTATAAATGCCAAGAAATTAAGCATACACTTTCTGTAGAGCTGAAAGACAAGTAAACGTTAAATTAAACTAAATGTATTCAATAAAGATTAACATTTTTTAGCCTTTATGTGGACGACTTTAAAGTAGATGAAGATGATGTAATATCAATTGAAAGGAAGGAATTTGAGGAAATGGCAGCTGATTTAATCCTTCGAGCAAAGCATTTGATTGTTGAAAGTTTAAGAAAAGCAAAGTTAAAACGTGAAAACATAAATATTGTGTTTCAAGTTGGGGGCGGATGTCGAATGCCAATGATTAAAGAAATGCTGAAAGAAATGTATCCCAAAGCTCAGCATCAATGCAGCATCCATCCTGAAGAAATTGTAGCTAAAGGCGCCGCTTTATACTCCTATGAAATAAAAAGCAGAAACCAAATTGATTCCCATGTGCCTAAAAATATAGTTATTGTTAAAGATGATGACCATGATGTAGGAGATTCACATGCATCTGTAAGCTCAACAGAAGCTAATCCGGAAAATTACCATCTTAAAGATGAACAACAACGTAATACAAGGCAGTTATTTTCATAATTATTTTAACACTTTCACCTTCGTAGTCTCTAACTTGATTATTTTTGAAATAAACAACAATTGTTTATTAATTCAATTGATGAAAAAATAATGAAAGCAATTTTTTTTTTTTGATGTCCTTTAATTTTCGTACCCACCTTCCAATCATTATTATTATCATTTATGTTATCCAACTTTTTTTGATGTGATCTATGTTAGAATACTGTATTTATTTTCCCAACGAAAAAATCACAAATATCGTCGATAAAAAACGAGCAGTTTTTTGCAGCGCAAAAATTTGTAGTAAAGATTTTGAAATATTAAGTGAAAAAGTTTTTTTTAATTTTGCTTAAAGCAGACTTAGTAATTCATTTTAAAACTGAAAAAAATAAAACATTTTATTTTTCTTTTGAATTTTTCATAATTATTTAAGTTTTTCGATTAGACTGTGAGAAACGTAGTTATCGCGCAAAACTAGAGACTAAAATATCCATTTTATAGCACCGATCAATCAGTGTTGTTGCCACTCCGACTCCGGAGTCGTAGAATCGACTCCGACTCCGGAGCTAGAGTCGGAGTCGGAGTCACTGCGATGGAGTCGACTCCGTTCATATTTTTCAAATCCACAGGGGGGATACGTTAAAAAAAAGAAATATGAAATTTTAAAATTTTATTTTTTTAATTTTGTTATTTAACGT
>CABFKP010001130.1:0-12247 GCA_901779475.1 Panagrolaimus davidi
AAAATTATTAAGGAAATTTTGCCATTTCAAAAAATTATTATTGCATCAAAGCAGCTTTGAAAATGCGGCTGCTAATAATAATAATCTAATAAAATCATGATTGTATGTATATTAAAAGAAACATTATTTTGTTATTTCTCCTATAATTATAACAACGAAAATACAAAATATTCAAAACTTTAACAACCAAATGCAAAACATCTTTTATAAAAAAAAAGCTATAGAGAGTGGTTGCGATTTTTATTTCAAAATTCGTCGATGTTTGCGAAAAAAAGGTGTAACAATTTTTCTTTTTTAAAAAGAATGTTCAAAATAACGCTTTAAGATTTTGCACAAATGTTGAAAAAATCAAAATTTTTTTAAACGTTGCAAAACAGATGTCATTTGAAAAAATTACTATTGCATCATTTGGCCAAAGACTTGGATTTTTAATCATGATTATATAGAAAAAATCTAATTACTTTGTTATTCCTATATAGAAATATGATATATCAAAATTTTTAAAAAGAATTAAACATTCAAAACAAAAATAACCAAATGCAAAAGATTTTTTATAATAAAGTTAAAAAAAAGTGGTTTCGATTTGTATTTCAAAATTCATCGATGTGTGCAAAAAAAAGGCTTTCTTGGTCGTCTTTTTCATTTTTGTGGCTAAAATAGAGCAATGATGAAATGGTTTTTTTTAAAAGAGACAACTAGTGACACTTTTTCTCTCCTATTTAAAAAACTGAAGAAATTTTTTAAATATTTAATTAAATCTCAGCAAACTTTCTTATGTTAAACAATAAATTTTGCATTCATAAAAAAACTCTAACAAACAGCTTTTTTGGGTCAAAAATGCTGATTCTTTTTCCGAACGTTATTTATTGCAAATGCATTTTTTTTATAATTACTTGCGTTTAAATGTTATGTAAAAAGGGGATTTTTTCTAAAGTTAAAAAATTTTTATTTTTTCCAGTTACAAATTCTGTTATTCTTTCTACGTTATTCAAACGCGTAAATTTGACAAATTCCATAATATGAATTTTCACAAGGTTGTTCTCGATAAAGGCCTAAATTTGCGATTCTTGCACATTTAGAAGCACCATTATTTCCCCAATTAAGATAATTGACGGTTGCATTGTTTGAATTTTTCCATACATCTTCATTGTTGTAAATTTTGTTAAGGCCAATCCAAATGTTTTTATCCGCCCCCAACATTTCTTTAAAAATTGTTTATTGAAATGTAAAAACTAATTTACAAAAAAAAACTTACTATGAGCATTTAAAAATGAATTTGTTCCATGAATTGTCATTAAATTTCCACCCAACTTTACACAAAATGCTTCTGCAGAAATCCATGGAAGTTCAGGAGTTGGTAATAGGCAAATACCTTGTAATGGAAAATATGTCCATCCACGAGGGCATGGAAAATCACATGATGATTTTTGTGGACTACTTTGGGCAGAATGTCTGTTGTTTATCGGTTCCAAATCGCTGTAATCATCAGATTGTCCAAAAACTCCAACAACCGCAAACACGAAAACGAATGAAATCACAAATTTGAGCATTTTTGGATTGTCCAAAAACCAGTAATGATTTTCTGATATATTTTTCACCAAAAAGAAGACAGCTTTTATATGATAGACAAAAAAACGAAATATCAATTAAGAGCTTTTAAAGAGGCATATTTTAAAATGTTTTTTAATGTGTCTGTAAAATATTAAAAGCATTTTTTGCAGACAAATAGAATTTTTTTTGAATTGTGCGTTTGTTTAAACCAAATTATTTCCAATACAAAAAAGCCCAAAAATTTTTAAATGAATTTTTGTTTTACAAATATGGTTTTTTTCAACACGAAAATCTAAAGATTAAAAAATTTTTGTTTAAAACTGTCATTCAAAAAATTATTATTTTGCACATAAAAACGATCAACAATCTTCGAATCATAAATAATCAGATTATACGTTTTTACGTTTTTTTACCTAAAAATGTATTACAACAATTAAAAAAAAAGAAAGAAATATTTTGAAAAGAACAAATACCAAAAAATATTTTTAAAAAGATCTAAAGAAAATGTAAACGGTTTATATCAGCTCCCATTTTTGCAATAAATTTTTGTTTAACGAAAAAATTTCGCCTCTTCATTGTTTTGATTCATACTAGTTTTGATTTATTTGTTTCAAAGAACTTTTGTAAGAAAGGATTTGATTTTGATTACTTTGTTGAAACAAACATTAAAAAAATTTTCACTTGCAAATTCTTTTATTTATTTTCGTCAAAAATTTGTTGGAAAAGTTTTAGCATAAGCAGAAAGGATGATTTTATGCAGACGAATAAGTTTGACAAAGTCCAACATGGGGCTCATCACAATCTACATTTTGGAAAAGTTCAGAATTAAACACACGTCCACATTTAAAAGAAGAAAGATGATTCCATGTAAGATAATTAACGGTTGCATTGTTTGTATTTTTCCAGACATTTTCATCATTAATTTTGTTTAAACCAATCCAAATATTTGTGTTGTCCAAAAACATTCCTATAAAAAATCGTTTCAAGAGTTTTAATGGGCACTTTTCTCGTTTTCGCGACCCCTCAAAAAATTTATTCATAAATTTGCATAAAACCAGTGAGTTAACGTTCAAAAGGATAGGCAGGGGGGGGGGGGTTGATTGAACGGTTGTTTTTGTGAATGGATTTCTTAAGGGGGCGAAAACGAGAAAAATACTGTTTTAATGAAAGTAAACATTTTAAAAAACATAAAAGAAACATACCACTAGCAGCTTTTAATGAAGGTTTTCCATGAATTGACATTAAATGTCCTCCATACTTTACACAAAATGCTTCTGCAGCATCCCATGGAAGTTCAGGAGTAGCAAACAAACAAATACCTTGTAATGGAAAATATGTCCATTCACGTGGGCATGGAAAACCAGAGAATTTATGAGGAATTGGGATTTCATTTTCGTTGTTTATCGGATCGCTGTAATCATCAGATTGCCCAAAAACTCCAACAACCGCAAAAAGGAAAACGAGTGAAATCACAAATTTAAACATTTTAGGATTGTGCAAAAACCAGTAATGATTTTCTTATATTTTTTCACAAAAGAAAAACAGCTTTTATATGAAAGTAAAAAAATGAATAATTAATTAAAAACCATAAAAATGACATTCGAAAAAAAATGTCAAAATTTTTTATGTGTCTGACAAATATAAAAAATAATTTTGTTTTGTGTTTATTATCGGAATTCGTATATTATCAATTGTGCTTAGAATACTTTAATATTAATGATAGTAATGCAAAAAAAATTCCCTAAAAATTTTTGCAATTCTTTCTTAGATGAAAATGACAAATTGTGGAACATAATCTTGCATATTTTTTTGCCAAAACATTCATTTACAGTAGCGACGAAAAAATAAGGCTCAAGGTGTTTTTTGATTTAATTCAAGAACAGATGATTTAAAAATAAAAGCCATTGGCACTAAAATTCCGTCATACAAATGTCCATCATTATCACCTTACATAATTTTAATATTTCATCTTAAACGAAAATGCCATCAAAAAATCGAAAAAAATTTTTTCAAAAAATAAGGCCCATCCATACAAAAAAAATAGTTCAGAAAACTTTGCATTTCCGGCTTTTTTGGTCACCTAAAATTCTTGAAAGTTATTTTATGATATTTCTACAGAGGATTTTTAGGGAATAGTTCTAAAAATCAATGGCACCGATTTTACGGATAGCCCGAAATTTTTGACTCTAATTTTTAAATTTTTTGTATGGAAATTGAGCAAATGTTCAAATATTACACATTTTGCTTACAACCTTAAATTGAATAACACTGATTTTCAGCTAATTTAAAAATGAAGTTTCTATGGTTAAAGCTTAATATAATCTGACAAACTGAATCACGTCATATAAAAAATCAGAAAGATATCAATTTTAAACAATTAATGAAAATAAATTTATATTTTACACATGTTGTAGTGCAATGGAAGATGGCAAACTACAAAGCTTTTAAAAATAAGATAACAATGAAAAAAAAATAAAGAGGTGCAGCTGTAATTTAATTGTTGTTGTTTTGCGCTATCAGTCAAAAATCCTGTTAATTGAGTTAACAACAATGTATAATTTTTATCACAAAAAAGCACACCTTTTTTTTGTTTAGTGAAAAAGTGAAAAAGCAAATAAAACTTTAATCATTAAATTTTTGGTTAAAGACTGAAAAGCAGTCGAAAAATTTAAGGATGATAATTTTATATTTGCTTGCAATTTTTGGATTAGCATTTTTTGCTCCTTTAACGGATGCCTCATATATGTGCACTGGGATTCATACATTCTTCAATACAACCTATGGAAATTCAACCCAAACTTTACTCCATTTTGAAACGGATATTCTTTATTCTGGAACTCCAGCCGGATATGAAACTTTAACGCTAGCAAATCAAAGATATTTTTCATATAATTCTTCGTATGCTGTTTATGGGGTTCAACAAGAATCATATCCACAGCAAGAAGATTTTAATTGTGCAAATGCAACAGGAAATTGTAAACTAATTTTTGCGGATGGAAATGGAGATTTTAATTTGGGTGTTAAAGTTGGTCCAAAAGAAGATTTTTTAATGATGGTAGATGTGGCATATTTTCGTGGAACAGTTTTTTGGGAAATTGGTTTAGTTTTAACACCGGATGATGGATGTGTTGAAACTATTGATATTGGTTAGTTTAGAATTTTTACTTGTGAGATTTGCATAAATCCACATTGTTGAAGCTCTTGATTAGGGTTGTTCATTCCCCGGGGAATCCAAAAAATCGGGAGATTCCCCAGGGAATTCCCCGGGGAATTCCCCGCCATTCCCCGAAATCCTGTTTTGGCTGGTTTTTAATATTGTCCTCCATTTTGACTTAAAATAGGTTTCTTTTTATTTTTGAAATGTTTTTAAACAGCAAACAAAAGCTAAAATAGCAAAAATAAAAGTTAATTTTCGTCTACATTATCTTGAAGTTCAATAACATCGCGAACATTTTTTGGAACCTCTTTATTTAAAGCATTTTGGGCTTCAAAATATAAAAAATGGGTAATTCTATTAGTTTTTGACGATTTCTATGTTATTTTTGTATTGAAAAATATTATTAAATATAAAAACAATCTCTATTCTTTAAAGCTAAAAAAAACTTTTGCGGGGAATCCGTTTCATTCCCCGCCAAAAATCAGGGAATCCCCCTGGGAATTCCCCGGAGAATTCCCCGGGGAATCCCCGGGGAAGGGGAATGAACAACCCTACTCTTGATCCGTGCCTGCTTTCGCTATAGAAATCAGAACAAAATAATAACCTTTGTAAACAAGAGCAGTTTTGATCGATAAAAATTTGCATAATTTTCAAAAATTTGCATAATTTTTAGATTTCAATTTTCCACCAAATTACAATACCAATGGACAATATTGCTGTAATCGATGGGAAACATTGCCTGATCCACCACCAGCTGATAGTAATTATTTAATTCCAAAAAAGCTTTGATATATCCGTATAAACCTTTTAAATTTTTTAAGCGGATATATCAAAGCTTTTTATCCATCATTAAAAAACTAATATTTTGTCTTTGTAGATACTTGCCAAGAATTTACCAGCACAATTGAATACTATAATTCTTCCATGTCTCTTGCAAATTTAACATTTCAATATTATTTTGATACAGGAAAAAATATTACTGTAATTGGCAAAAATTTTACTTCTCCACTTCCATCCCTTACATACGATCATAATATTAATTATGCATTCCAGGATTGCCAGTTAGTTGTTACACGTTCTCAGTAAAATACGTATCCAATCTTTCAGAGGAACTCTTCAAAATCCTGTTGCAGCATGTGTTGCACCAATGGAATTCGGGGATGCCGTATATGCCTTTTATGCGGATATCACAGGATATACAGCTGCAACATGGCATGGCATTTCTGGAGCTGTTGAATATCGATATGGACAATTAATGAGAAATGCAAGTGATCCATTTACACCACAAAATAGCTGTTTCCAATATTCTTTTGATGCAAGTATTGGCGGATCTAAAGCTTGTAAATTTGAATATTTGTAAAAGCCATTTTTTGTAATTTTCGACTTATTTTGAAAAATTTACGGATTTCAAAAAAAGTGAAAAATCCTCAAATGAGGCTAAAAATTGGTAGATAGACTAATTTGAGGTTAGAGATCTCGAATTTAAATTCCATGTCTCATTTTTATGCAAATTTTTCATCTACCACATGCGGTATTTTTTTTTATTTTAGGGGTACCGCATGTGGTAGATGAAAAATTTGCATAAAAATGAGACGTATGAAATTTTAATTCGAGATCTCTGACCTCAAATTAGTCTATGTACCAATTTTTAGCCTCATTTGAGGATTTTTCACTTTTTTTGAAATCCGACGAGAAAATCGAAAATTACAAAAATGGCTTGTAAATTAATAATTAAAAATTTTTTTAGTTGACAAAACTGTTAAATCACGAAGCAATTTTTGTTGCACAAAATGGAAGAACCCTGTTCCTTCAACAACTCCATCCTCAAAAACAACAACAACAAAAAAACCATCCGGTGGCACAAAATATGCCATTTCCCTACAAGTTGCAAACTCCACAAATTTCAGTGCTGATACTTTGGCAACTTTAAATGCCACTTTACAAGTTACAAGCACCCATTACGCTTTTGATGTAACAAGTTATACATCATTTATGAAATCAAATTATCATGTTTATATTTTTGCAAATGAATTTTTAACAGAAGATTGTATTGGATCTTCAAAGAAAAATTGTAATCTTAAACAAACGGATGAACAATCATATCCATGGTTTTTATCCACTTCATTTGCCCCAGATGGTTTTAGACTTTTTACAACAACAGCTAAAAATGGAGCTTTAATCATTCCAGAATTAAGTCCATCAAATGAAAGATGCTATTTTGTTGTTAATCCATGTAAGTATATTTAAGTCATAAAGAAGATAATGTTATGGTTTTTAGATAATTATGCATATCCGGCTTTGTATGTTCAAGCAAGTATTTGTCTTCAATAAAGTGATTAAAACTTTTTCCTTTAAATCATTTTTGTTGCATGTTTGTTTCAACGATTTTTTAATAAATGAAGGATGCATTTATATGTTACCGTTAATATTGTGAATCCGTAATTCATGTGAATGACTAGTCAAATTTGTTAAGAAGACTAGTCAATCTTGTGAAAGGAGAATTTCAATCGAAAAATACAAAAAAAAATGAAAATATAAAAAAATGGGGGTAACAGAGTCTCTAGGGGGTTAGTTTTTTTTAAATATTAAATTATTTCATTTAAAAAAAAACTTCATTTATCAGTCGTGTTAATTATTAAAATTATTCAAGCTCGTGAAGTGATGAAATGCGTCAACTGCTTTTTCAAAATAGAAAGAAGCTAAAAATACTTTCGGAGTAAAGTTAGATGAATAATATGACGAAATTGTTGGAGCATTTAAAAAAAAAATTTCCAAATGAATTGAATTTTCAAACACAATGTTTGTCACCAAACAAATATTATTTGATGGAGGAAGCGCGAACGCTATCCTCCACACCCAAAAATTTAGCTGAAAAATTTAGCTGTTGGCGTATCCGATTCGGACAGCCATAGAGGTCAGCCTGAACCCGAGTAAGTGCAATGGTCAAGCCTCACCCTAGAGATCCACCCTTTATGATCGGAAGAGTCTCCCAGCCAGGTAAGTTTATGAGTTATCGTGAAAATTATATTTCTTCCATCAAAAAAATGCATACCCAACAAATTCAAAAAAGAAAGCAGAGAGCAAAAGAGGCACTATTTCTCTCTTGCTTTTTTTTAGTTCACCTTCCTTAAAAAAATTATAAAAGAAAAATTTTTCAAAAAAAAATAGGATTTGTACGTACTCTTATAATCATAATAATTATTAATATTTGTAAAAACCATTCCATGTAATTCACCAAAATATCCATTATCAACTAACGGATTCATAATATTAACGGTAACATATATAAAATAATGCTATTAGCAAAGTTTTTGTAATTGAAGTCACTTTTGTACCTTCCATATTGTAGGTTGAATAAATTAGAATTTACATTTCACAATTTTTTCACGCCTTCTGTGTTGCGATCTCCATCATCTCTCTTACTTTGGACCCATTTGCAATCTTGCTTATGCATTGCCTTTCTCGTCTTCTTTTTTTATCCCATATTATAATCAATGAATTGATTTTTAAAAAACTTTTTCAACAGCTTTCTCGGAGAGAATCCACATCATTAATCTGCTGTTTGCTGCCATCATAAATTAAGAGAGGCACCTTGCTCATTTTTTTTGGCCAAATTTTTCTCCTCCCTTTCTCATCTGTTTTTAGCATTTAAAAAAACATTTTTGTATTTAACTTTAAAAAAAAGTTGTTGGGCTGATTTTCAAACCTGATAATCAGGGATTTATTGGGCTCTAGTTTTTTGTTTATCAGTGGATTTTTGTATATTTGAAATTATTTTAGAAAAGAATGAGCTTAACATTCTCCAAAACCACACATTTAACTGAACAAGATGTCAAAGAAATTGCAACAAATATTTCGATTTCAAAATATCCTCCGTTCAGTGATTTCCCTTCTGATGCTTTAAAATACATGAAAGCCGATGCCAATCCTAAGCAAGCTATACAATTAACAAAAATTAACAAATTTTTTATTCAAGACAAATGCCCTTTTTCTTATCTAGCTGGTGATTCATCTTTGAACGAAAATTTTTTCCAAGTATATGATCCAAAAAGAATGTATTATAAATATTATAAAATCAATGAACTTCCAACAAATTTCGGCATAAATGGAAGCTGTCGCATTAGTGATAATTCTTTACTGCCTGAATTAATCTCTAAAATCACTATTCATGATTTAAATTCTTTATCTTTATCTACACTAAAAATTTCATATAATGATTTTAAATTTTTAACTTCTTCAAAAAATCTTGTTCACCTAGCATTCTGTGGAACAACTGTAGCTTCAACAAATGGCAAAATTATTTCATATGAAGAACTTCTTGATCATACTCCTTTTCTACGTAAATTGGATTTGTATGTTTTTATTAGCGTTATCTCGTAAAGCGAGAATCCCCGACTTTTTCACGTCCTCCTTCCAGCAGCCCCGTTTAAAGAAAAAAAAAAAGAAAGAGGGTTTCGAGCAAGCTGCAGCAAAAAAAGCCAAACTTTTCATTTCTTTTTTTCATAAAGTGTGACATGTTTGTTGCAGCTTGCTCGTAGCCCACTTTCCTTTTGGTCTGCCGTGGTCCCTGACCGTAAAGGTCCCGAACTCACGTTCGGATTTTGGCATGATATATGGCCTACGTGATAGGCCTGGTATAGAGAAATATTCATGCCAAAAATCACCTGCGGAATCCCCATACTGGTGGTTTACCTTCAACACCAAAAGTCGATTTTACTGGGTTTTAATTTTTTGGCATAATTCGACTGATTTATAGGTTTTCGATATCGCTGAACACGGTGAAATACTTTTCAAGTGGTCTTACTTGCTAAATTTCGAGATATAGGGTATGAAAAATTTAGAATGATATATACAAAAACTTACAAAGTTCTAAACCGTGTATCTCGAAATTTAGCAAGGAAAGACCACTTGAAAAGTATTTTATCGTATTCAGCGATGTCAAAAACGTATAAATCAGTCGAATGATGCCAAAGAATTGAAACCCAGTAAAATTGACTTTTGGTGTTGAAGGTAATGAGAGCATCTTTGTGCCGCTGTTAAATCATCAGTATGAGGATTCCTCAGCTGATTTTTTGCATGAATATTTCTCTATACCAGCCCTATTACTTAAGCCATTTATCATGCCAATACCCGACCATGAGTTCGGGACCTTTAAGATGAATGAGGAAAAAGATCTTTTTCGGGGAACATCCCTGTCCCTGAGTTTTTCACATTTTTGCTGTGGATGGCAACCGTAGTTTTGATCTCGCTTCTATGATTACATCTATATTTTTAGAACATATGAATGGCCAATACCATTACCACAAAAGCTTGTTGAAAAAATTTGTGCTTTAAATTTGAAAAGACTTACATTGCGCCGTTTGCATGAAAATTTTGATTTCGAAGAATTTATGACTTTAATGAAGGTAATCCATATTTTTCTATACAAATTTCATTGTTCAATAAAAAATTAATTTTAGGAAAGTCCTAATCTTTACGTTGGATTCTATTTTGCATACCCGCCACAATGTGTGCATAAAAAAATTTTAACGTATATTAACAAACTTGTTTCTGCTGGTACACCAGATTTTTTGCCACCTTTTTTTGGAATGTTTTCTTTTAAAGCTTTAGAAGAACTTCGAAATGACTATTGTCAACGTAATTTTTACACTGGTAAATAACTTGTTTTTTTATTTTCACAATTTTCTCAATTTATTTTAAACCAATAAAAAAAATACATAAATTTTCGATTCTGTTTTGCCTATTTTGTTGGAATTTTGCTTTTGTATCAGTATTGTTGCGACTCTGACTCCGGAGTCGGAGTCGGAGTCACGGTGGTGGAGTCGACATTTTTTTAAAATAAAAGAAAAAAGTGCTTTTTTCCATAAATATTTAGTTTCCTGTCTTATTTTTTGGCATATTAAATGCAAATTAAAGTTAATATTGTCTTTAAAATCGTTTTATAAAATTCTTCAAAATTAGACAAATTTTTCACTATCACTTTTTATGATTTAAATAACTTTTTTTGAAGATAAAAACGGTTTTTAAACCTTAAAAAAAGAAGAAAACAATCATCAAAAAGGCAATTCCACGTGCTTTTGAAAAATATTTTACTATCGGAGTCGACCCTTTAATTCGACTCCAGTGACTCCGATTCCGACTCCGGAGACGGAGTCATTTCAAATTCGAAAGCACACCAATATTTTGTATGTTCAAAAACCAGAAGAAAAAAGTGACATTTTTTTGTTAAAATTAATGTTTTCTAAAAATATTTAAATTTTTATTCAAAAACAAATAACTCATTTTTTTAAATACATTTAAATAAGAATACCCAAAAATATTCCTTTTATGAAATCTTTGACTGATAACTAAAACACAGACATGTTACAAAAATATGCAAATTTATTTAGTCTTTTTTGTTTCTTTTTTTCCTGCAATACTTTTTCCACGAATTTCAATTCCTGCTGAACCTGGGGCAGGACCATGTGAGCCAAGGGTACGCCAAAGTAATCCAATAACAGATCGAAGAAAGATTAAAGTAATAACAGAAAATGCAGCACAAATTAACCAAAAATCTAAATTATTTCGTTGAATCCATGCATTTGAAATATGTTGTTTGGAAGGTTTAAAGAATTTTGCACCACGATGTCTTCCAACATGTTCAATTAAATGTAACGCTTTTTCAAATGGACTTTCTTCACGATGTTGAAATTCTTTTGAAGCATCTTTTGCAGAAGTTTGGAATCTGAAATTTTGTAAAGACATTTTTGAAGAAAAAAACTAATTTTAAAATCCTTTTTTTTATATTTTAAATCAAAATTTTAAGCATTTTTAACTAAAAAATTTGTATCCGAAAAGCTTTTTTTTGAAATTTTGTGCAAATTTACAAGTTGAAGTTTTTTTTTTCAACTTGTAAATTTGCATAAAATCTCAAAAAACAGCTTTTCGAAGTTTTTTTGGGGGATATATAAAATCCAAAACGGACATCTTTTCAACTCAAAGAGTTCAATATCACAAATATAAATAAAATCCCAAAAAAAGTTACAAACCTTTTGTTCGTTAAAACTTCATTAATCGCAGAATAAAGTGTTCCTTCATTTAAATGCTCCTTTTCAACAATTAATCCAAGGCCTTTATTTTGAACTTTTAACAAATTAGCATAATTTACACCATACAACGGTATTCCAACCATTGGAACTCCATGTGCAACAGCTTCCATAACACTTGACATTCCACCATTGGTAATAAAAAGCTTGCAACGGCGATGTGCTAAAAAAAATTTTTATGAGCTTTTATGAATCTTGTTAAAGATTTCATATATCTGTAGTAGTCCCTTACCAAGAAGATCATTTTGTGGAATAAAAGTTGTCATATTAATATGTTTTGGAACTTTTTCTAAATCAATTTCTGGAAGATTCATATTAGGTCCAATTCTCCAATAAATTCGATATTTTGTAAATTTGCATAATGCATTATAAATTGCTTTTGCTTGTGCTGCGGTCATTTTACTTGAATCTGCTTGAGTTCCAAGTGAAACAATTATCATTCCTTCTTCTGCTG
>CABFKP010001139.1:0-12244 GCA_901779475.1 Panagrolaimus davidi
TGACAATAATATAAATATTGCGAATTAAGATTTGTTAAAGCTATTTTTCTGGAATAAATCTTAGACATCATTTAAGTATTTTCATAGAATGTTCCGTAAATTTGTTCTCATTATGGTGTTTAAAGGACCCTGATTGGTAGTATTCATGTCATTTTTGAAAAAATAGGGTAAAATTAAATATGTTGGTCTCTTTAAAAGAAGTGAAGTATCGAAGCATTTTTACATAAATATTTTAAAGCATAATTAAATAATATTTACAATCTTTGTGCTTTTAGAATGTAGCCATCTAAAAATTTTAAGGCGGAAGTAAACTTTTGAGTTTTTGGAAAAAGTAGTGTACCCAAATTTTCTCACCCGAAAAATTATGAGTAATTTTAATTTTGCCTCCATATTTATTATTTAATGTTCAGTGAACTTCCAAAAAACTTTTAAAATTAATTTTTTTAATATTCTCACACATTTCAGAGGTTCGACTGTATATCTTTCAAATTTTGTATGGCACATTCATCCTTTAGTTGTAATGATTTCACATTTTGCACTTTCACTAAAATTTAGAATGACATATTTGAATTTTTAAGTTTTGATTTTACCGAAAAGGATTACATCCAAAAATGTTTCAACTAAAAATGCAAAAACTGTTACTTCTTCGTTTGTTTTAACTAACTGTTTTTAAAGTTATATGTATATTGTAATTTTTAATAAAATTTGTTTTAAAATGCTGCCTATTACCCTTATTTGTATCCCAAGTTTTCTGAATTAATTTTTATCATGTTGCAAAAATTTTTTCTTAATTATTTTTAATTCTGATACAATTAAAAATTAGAAGGAAAATTTCAACACAGGTAAATTTATTGAAAAAAGTTAAGGTTTTTGCAAAAAGAATCGAAAGCAATGATAAAAAAATAAATGACGTATGTATTTTTGTTGTTTTATAAAATTTAAGAATATTTTTCTAATTACCATGGTAAGCCATGGCAGCGCACATTTTACTATTTTAAAATCTTAATAGAAAAAAGCTTTTTGTCATTTTTATGTATTTAGCAATAAAAGCTAAATTTTGCATAAAATCTCTTTCTTCTTTTTCTGTTGCTAAGATTCATCAAAACCAAAAATATTAAGAAAATATTATTGTCTCTAACAGCAACTAAAATGATGTAATGAATTTAGAAGATCTCTTTCAACTTAAATATTTTTAAGATATTATGTATTTTTGGGGGACATTTAAAAAATCCAATAACAGCAAAAAAACAAACATTTAAAATCATCCGAGTTTTCTGTGATAAAAACTGAATATATAACACAATTCTTTTAACTCGAGGGTCCATGTTCAAATAAGTTTAAAGAAACAACGATTGGTTCATGAGAATAATTTTATCCGTTTTGGATCCGGGTTATCAAAAAAGATAACAAAAACGTAAATAATGCTAACGTTATTTAATAACGCAATAAACATTTAAATAAAGTTAAAATGCTATAGTAAAAATACTTTTCAACCTTTAAAATGAGAGATTACTCGGCCCTGAGCTTCTTCAGGCATGCCCAACAAACTATTATATTTTAACTAACAGAAAAAAAATCAAAAAATTCACATTAATTTCATAACTAAAACCAAAAAAATTAGAAAAAAATTAGCGCCACAGCTTCGGTGGGGGGAAGGGTGGAGGTATTGAAAAAATAGGGGAATTTTTTCTTCCATAAATCAGTAACTTTTTTGATTGCTTACCGGTTTTTGTCAAACGACGGCATAAAATCAAAGGTTTTCTCTCCCCAGAATTTTATTCCAAATTGCGGTGCTGGAAAAAATGACATTTTTGGGCTAAAAAATGTTCAAAAACGGAAAAAAAAATTTTCGTTGCATAAGTCATGAATCTGTTTTTTAAGATTAGATATATTAAGGTTTAAGGTTATGGATGTAAATCATTTTTTCGAAGGACAGTTTTTGAAAAAAAGAAATACCACTGCAAAGAAGAAAAAGGTTGTGAAGTTAATAAAGGTGTGTTATAAAAAAATGGTCAAGGATATTGTCACTGAAATGTTTCTTAATTCATTTTTAAGCAAATCGAAATCGGTGCCGATTTTGTCGTTATCAAAGATGTCTAAAATCGGGGATGTCAGAAGATAATTTCCGGGAACCATATTATGTCACAAAATCTGAAACTTCTTTCGAAGCTCAATCTCCTGTTATTTGCCCAGCTGTTTTATTACCAAATCCAAAAACTTTATCACCGGATTCTGAAAATATTATTACGTTTTTGAAATCCATGACAAAATCAACAATTGAAAACATTGATCCTTTTTATGAAGATATAACATTTGAGGAATCACTGCAGCTTCAGATTAATAAGAACATTGACTTGGTAGAGGCTTTACAAAATCCACATCTTGTGGTTCCAAAAGTTAAATTCAATTTTGAGCTTTTGAAACATGCTGATACAGCTTTTGGATGGTATCAACTATTTGTTTATATCGCAGAATGGGCTCGAGGTAATTATCATTTGTATTTTTGCAAGCATTTTATAGGTATACCACAATTTCGGATGCTTAAATCTGCTGATCAAGAACGCCTTTTTCATCTTAACTTTGCTACTTTGTCCATTCCATTTAGTTTTTTTTTCGTTTCTGATGTTCAAAAATTAAAAGATTCGGTATCTTCTGCTGATTATTTTAAATCTACAAACATATTGAAAAAAATGAGTGAATTTTTGATTTTTGCTTTGGATATGCTAAACTTTAATATTTTAGCCTTCTTCTGATGTCCAAAAAATTAGATGAAGCATATGAAATCCATCTCATTAATATATATTTGAAGCTAAAACCAGATGATGAAGAAATGGCACTTGGAATGGCATTAATGCTATTTCAATTTAGTGAAAGTTTATCAAATGAAGGACATTTAATTTGTTCAAAATATAAAGAAAAGTTGTATACAGCATTATATGAATATCAAATGATTAAATTTGCAGATAAAACTGAACTTGAAAGAATTCTAAGATATACAATGTTAATGGAATTAATGCATCGGGTTACGGTATATTTGTTGTCTTTTCTGAAATTTTTGGACGTTTAAAGTTTAGAAAATTTGGTCAGAAGAGTGTGAATATCATTTAATTTTATCAACTTTTGATGAAATGAATGTCGATGGATTGTTAAAAAAATTGTTGTTTACAAAATGTTTAAATACTTAAATTTAAATGTGTCTATTTTTTTATAAAAAAAAAGTTTGAGCTATTTTTATTTAGATCGAATTTACAGGTACATTAACAGTAAACAAATTCAACTTTTGAGAGTATTTATTTTTCTTTCCAAAACTACAATAATTTGAATCTATTAATTTTGGATAAGACTTCATTTTCTTTAAACAAAAACAGGGATAGTCTAAATGGTGGATGGATTTTAGGTTTTTCATCCCAAAAAATTAATTTTATTCTTCAACTTTTTTTACTGAAAAAAAAAATTGGATTCTTTTCAGGAATGAAAAACCTAAAAAATCCATCCACCATTTAGACCTCCATCCACCGAACCCATTCCATCCACCATTTTGTTAATCCCCAAAAAAAATATTAAATTTATTTAAATAAAGCAATTGAGTTATATCCCCTCCTTTTTTGAATAACAATTACTTCCTCTTTTTTGATGAACAAAAAAAAGATAAAAGTCCGATCAAAGAACTCCATTATTGTTCAAAAAGGGTGACGTAGTTTTTTGTAAAAGTTTATTTTTAAAAAGAATTTATTTTCGGAGAGATGACTCAGAGAAGTGTATATCTTTATTTTTACAAATCCACGTGAACTTTCTCCATTTTGTTCAAAAAAACAGCAGTTGAATAAATGAAACACAAACTTAAAGCAAAAATTTTTTGCAATAAAATTTGTGTAAACTACATTATTTTTATTTATCGATAAATCATTCAAAAGTGGACGAAAATGAGACGACGAATCATTTATTTTTTGGAAAAAAGCGTCATTACAAAACTTATTTGAACTTTCGGACTTATTCGATCTTTTGGAATTACTTTGAACTTTTGGACTACCATTAGCTCCACCTCTTTGTCAAAAAAACATTATCCCCAACAATTTTTTAAACCAATTTAATTATTTTTTACAAAAAAACTTGTATAAAATCACTTTTTGGATTAACTATTTTACATTAATTTGTTTTTATTTAATAATAATAAATCTAATTGAATTTTAAAAAATGGTAAAAGAATATCCAAAAAAGAATTTGGCCAAAACCAAAATAGTTTTATCACGGATTTGGAAATCTAAAAATCAAAAATCTGAAAAAACTGATACTGATTGGAGATCAATTTATATCGGATCTTTTGTTGCTTTAATCGACTCAGTTCAAGGAATTGAACCAACAATGTGGCCGTATATTAAATTTGTAAGTTTCAAAAAGAAATGATAACCATGCCATTGCCATTGTCGTTGATGTTAATTTCAATTAGTTTTTTAAAAATTATTGGTAAACATTTCAGTTGAATCCAAATGTTGGAGAAACTGCAAATGGAATATTTCTAGGTACATCAGCTTTGGGAAGTGCAATAACATCGATATTTGCCGGATATCTCGTAAATCGGATTTCAAATACAAAGTTAGTTTTAAATCGTGTTTTTAGTTTAAGGTATTCGAACCACGGTACTACAGTATCTCATAATATATTTACAACATCGAAATACCAAATTTCGAATCGACAAATTCTAACCATTTTAATATCTACAATCGAAAAACCGTAATTTCGCTTTGTTTTTTGGTAAGCTGAAAAGAAGAAATTTACCAAACTTGTCAATTTTTAATTTGTTTCCTCCATCTAATTTTTGCAATTTTAGACCACCATTAATTATTGCAAAAGCGTTAATGATTGCTGCAACATTTATTTATCTTGCTGTTGAATTGGATAAAAAATCTGCACTATATTTTTTAATCGCATATCAGCTAATTATGGGAATTTCAACAGGTTTTGGAAATGTTTATCGAACTCATATTGCAATGGCAACACAAGAATCAGAAAGATCTCGAGGATATGGACTTGGAATGTTATCCGGTTCATTGGGAACAATGACCATGTAAATTTACATTTACCCAATTCAAAAATACTTACTAAAATTTTCAGTGTTTCAAATGTTATTTGCATTAATCCCATATCCGGGTTTAAAACTTTTATTTGGGTTGCATTTTAATCTTTTTACTGCTGCTGTATATTTTGCACTGTTAACTTCAACGATTGGGCTTTTAGCATTAATATTTTTCTTTAATGGAAAATTAAAAGTTTTATCAAAAGAAAAACGAGTAAAAAAACAGTTAGAAATTGCAACGTTTTTACCTTCGGTTCCTTCGTCTCCAGTAAATCCATTACCACCTTTTGCAATTGAAGAACTAAAAGTTGAAGAAGTTGAAGAAATAAAATATGACAAAATTGCAGTTTTTGTGTTAATTTTTATAAAAATTTCTCAAGATATTAATTCTCTGATTTTAATGTCGTAAGTTTTTCAAAAAGCGGGGTTAACTGAAAAAAATGAAAATAGGAAAACTAATGATTGCTTAAATTACAGTTTTTAAATAAAAAAATTTTTTTTTCCTAAAAACAGAAAAACGTAGGTTGAAAACCTTTGAATTGAACCAATTAAAGCAACAAAAGATGCAATATAAATTGATCTCCAATCAGTATCAGTTTTTTCAGATTCTTGACTTTTAGATTTCCAAATCCGTGATAAAACCATTTTGGTTTTGGTCAAATTCTTTTTTGGATATTCTTTTACTATTTTTTAAAATTCGATTGGATTTATTTTTATTAAATAAAAACAAATTAATAAAAAATAGTTAATCCAAAAACTGATTTTATATAGTTTTTTTTCTTGTAAAAAACTTTTAAATTGGTTTAAAAAGTCGAAAGAGAGGGGAGGTCATAACAATAATTATATTAAATGCTTTTATATGCAATTATTTTGAGAATTAATTAGAACAAAATATTCCATCACGAGTGAGAGCATTTTGATAAAATTAATTTCAATGCTCAAAATAATTTCAGGATCTCAACGCCATATGCCATGACAGTATTTGAATGGGATAGTCAAGAGCTAATTCTTTATGAATCATTATTTATGGCACCCACGGGACTTTGTTCACTGATGTTTTCAATTTGTTATATTCGATTTAATTTTGATAAAAAGTTTGTTAAGCAATTTTTGAATTTTTTAAACAAAATTTTGTTACAGAATTCCGGTCAGAATTGCATTATTACTTGGGCTTTCATTATTTATCTTTTTCTTTATTGCAACATTTCCATGGCCGTTTATTTCTTCAACAATTCCATATGCACATCCAAAAAATGAAACCGCATATTTTAAACGTAAGCTTTTTAGGGTAGAAGTAAATTTTTCTGTTTGAGACACATTTTTACAAATTTTTGGACAATGTTGGACAAATGTGTCTCGCATTTAGGGTTGGTCATTTACCGGTAAATTTGATCTCCGGTAAATTTACCGGTAAATTTGCTGGTAAATTTACCGAAAATGCAAAAAATGCCTCCAGATTCACCCAAAATTTGCTTGTAAATGACTTTAAAAGTCTAAAGCGTGCTTAATAATTGAATTTTAAGTGAAAATAACTTATTTTTGACCAAACAGATCATTTTTTGATTTTTTATTGTCGCTATTAATACAATTTCGATCTTCAAAAACGCAAAAAACATGATTTTTAAGAAAAAAAACGCTAACAAATTTTTAGTATATCCGCCTCTAAAAAAATTCATTATGAAAATCAATTTTGGAAATTTTTCATCATTTTTCTAAAAATTTTCTCAATTTGTCCTCACACAAATGTTTTTAATTTATCGGTAAATCAGCCCTCGGTAAATTTACCGGTAAATTTACCACGATCAACCCTACTCGCATTTTTCAATTTTTTGTTTTTTCAGAATCTGAAGCTGCTGCTGCACTTTTACAATTTAATGAAACGGGTGAATTGGTTGGTTGTAATATTGCATATAAATGGTGTGAAACAACCCCTCGAATAAATCTTCCCATTTTTTATATTTCTACAATTCTTGTTCTTGGAATTGGAATTCCATTATTTGCCATCAGTTTAGATATTATTTATTCAACAGTTTTGGGCCCAATTAAACAAGGCGTTTTACAAGGATTATTCTCGTCTTCCGGTGATATCATTAATATTTTTGGTCCAATTATTGTTACGTAAGATTTTTGATAAAAAAAATTGTATTTCAAAATTTCGAAATTTTAGGCTTGTTTATACAGCATCAGGTCCTCGATGGATTTGGTTATTTACAATAATTGTTTCAACAATTTCAATAGCATTATTTTGCATTTTTTATCGAAGATTAATACCATTTTCAAAACGAGTCGAAAAGAAACTTTTAAAACGGGGAATTCAAACTACTACATTTCCTTAAATTTAACTGATTGTACATATTTTGCATAAAATTTATTTAAATTTAAAATTACGGAAATATAAAATTAGTGAAAAGAGTGCAAAAATTTCATCACGTGTTTTTGCCATAAATAAAATTAAACCTCTTTAAATGTTTAGTTTTACAAAAACATGAAAAAAATCAAACAAAGAAAACCAACGAAAAAAAAACAGGGAAGAAGACAAAAGTGTGTCTTTTTGTAAACAGAAAAAAAATTGTGCAGCATGAAAAAAAAGAGACTCACACGAAAAATCATACATACAAAAAATGGTAATATCAAAAATGAGAAAAAAAATGCAAATAAGTTTGATTCAAAAAATTAATCAAAAATTTGAAACCTCTATAAAATATTAATATTTTTGTATTTCCACCATTTTGGTTGTATGTGGTGGAGTTTCGATAAAAGATTTACAAATTGCTTTGGAATAATAAATTGAACAAAAACAAATATTTACAGCATTAAGAGTTGCAGCAAAAGTTCCAACGTATTTAATAACCATCAAAATAAACTTAAACAAACTTCTTTTAACACTGTTTTATTTTGTTGAAACAAAAAGAACTTACATCAGTAAAAATTTGTGCAATAATATTTGGAATTACATCAAAAATTACTGTAAATCCAACAATAATAATGACAGCTTTTGTTGCATTTCTTATAGCTTCATTTTGAAGTTTATGATAAAATGTTAGCAAAAAAATAAGCAAAATTCCACAAAAAGCATTTAAAATTGTTAAATAAAATCGAAGTTTCATATTATAAAAGTTTTTGTGTAACATTAAAACGCAAGTAAAGCTTTGACATTCAGCAACAGCTTTTTCGGTACACATTGAAATTAAAAGTTTTTGATCAAATCCGATAAATATGAGTAATGGCATAGAAATTGCCATAATAAAAGTAAGGAAATATTTTGTTCTTTTACTTTGTTGTAAGGGATAAATTATTGCTAAACATCGATCAATAGCTAAAAATATATCAATGACTGGATTTAAGTATAAACAAAACCATGGGAAAATTCCAAAAAGATATAGTAATGTTCCATTATGGAGCATTTTATCAGGTCTCCAATATAACAAATAATAAATACTTTCGATTACGGTAATTAAACACCAAAATGATAAATATATAAAATATGTGATTATTACAGGTGATAACTTCTGGGCTTCAACTCGAAAAGTTTTAATAAATAAAACTCGTGTGCAATATTTTAATGATATTAGTGATAACACGAGACTGATTGCAGTGTTGATGAGAGAAGTATAAACAGAATATTCTTGAATTTCATTTTCGTTGGACATTTTAGAAAAAAAGATGTCGGTGTGAAAGACTATGAAAAAAATTGTTTTTGTTGCTTTTAAATACTTTTCTGAATAAAGTCAAGTAGTCAAACATCGAACATTTCAAGTTTAATTAAATTGCATTTTGAACAATTTATATAAAAGGTCATTTCTGAGGATTAAAAGTTAATGAAATTTTTTTTATAAATAAATGTCATTACATGACTAAAGTAACTATGTTCTACGTCTTTTACAAAAGTGTTTTACAAATTTATTAAAATTTGATGAATTCAATTCAAAGAAGTCATTTACACTCATTTAGATTTAATGTTTAAACATTATCTTTTTCTGCAACTTTATTTAACGGTGCACTGCACTGCACCGTTTTCTACGTTTAAAAAAATAAATAACTTTTTAAGAAACATTTGCGTTTTAAATTTTCCGTTAAAACAGAATCCATATACGTGTCGAACCGCAAAATAAAGAAAAAAACACAATTATACGTTTGAAAAATTAAATTACTACTCAAAAAAAAGCAAAACGCCGCCTTTTTCTAAATCTTTTCGAGTTATTGCTAATCTGCTTATTAAGGTTTATTTTCAAACTACATTATTATTACCTGTGTGGTTTAATAATAGTATAACTTTCAACGTGTGCTTTAAATTGCCACATTTTAAACATTTATTACACTGTGTGGTTTAATAACAGTATAACAAATGTTTAAAATGTGGCAATTTAAAGCACACGTTGAAAATTATACTATTATTAAACCACACAGGTAATAATAATGTACCTTGAAATTAAAACTTAATAAACAGATTAGCAATAACTCGAAACGATTAAGAAAAAGGCGGCGTTTTTTTCAGAAGTTATATAATTTTTCAAAAGTATAATTGTGTTTTTTTCTTTATTTTAGACACGTTATTGTTTAATATCCGCTTAAAATGAATCAAAGTTTTACATGTCAAATATACAATGAAACCATTCCCAAAAATAAAGACATTGATCAAATTCGATGTAATATCCAAAATTTTGCGGCATTTTTGCATTACAATAATTTTGGATATATTTGTATGGTGCCACTTGGATTAATTATAATAATATCATTTTTTGGTGGAATAAAAGCAAATTATCGATGGTTTATTTTGAATCAAGCAATATGGGATTTATTTGTTAGTAATCAATTTTCATGTGCAAATTATTCTTTATATCTAAATGGAAATAGTACATGCTTTTATCTTGGTCAATTAAATGATCGAATATGGTCGGCCATATATAATGCATTGAAAATCTATACCGGCAACAATTGTTTATGTGCTTTGTTTCTGCTTTCATTTTCAAGATTTATAACATTGTATTTTCCAAAAATGTATGAAAAAATTACAAAAAATTTTAGAATTTTCTTTTTTATTATTCTTTTTAATTTTTTTATAATTCTTTTTGATAGTTCTAATATTTTGGCTTTGCCAATGGTTACAAGACTCAATGCATTCATTGTTGAATGCAAGAGTCAAGGAAATTTTAGCGTCGATGAATGTGCTGCAAAACGAAATTCAGATTCCTTGTTTCTTTTTTATTTTATCCTATTTCAAAGTTTTCAAATTATAAGTTATTCAAAACCTAGCATTTTTATCCTTCTTTCAATTTTTTCAACAGCTGCGGTATGCATCAAAGTTTTAAAAAATGCAAAATTTCAATTAAAACATAATCGAAAAGATTTTATTAGCTCTATTCGAATAGCCGCAGTTTTTTGTTTGCAAATTTTTGTTAATTTTTTAGTTTTTATTGTAGAATTTGAATATTTATTTGAAACTTGGATAATATACACATTTGGTATAAAAGCATTTACTTGGAAGCATCCGATTCCAGCAGGAAAAGATCCCACAGAATATTCTGATTTTCGATTACCCCTTTGGTTAAATGGTGAATACAGGCTTGTATCAGAACCAGCTCGACAAATGCTATCACAATTTCGAGTTTTTACAGAATCTTTAATTGTTTTATTTTTAATGACTGGATATCGGGAAGCTTTGGTAAAATTTGTAAAGTTTATCTTTGCAGCTTTAAAAAATCCAAAAAAAGCTCATCATCGTTTTAAATCGCGCATAACTCAAACAAAAGTAACTTCTATTACCTTGAATCCCGTTAAATAATCTTTTTTAAATTTTTAAAGTAATTTTGTGATAATTACTTCGAAAATTTTGCAGATGTTTAAGGTTGCTTATAAAAACGCAAAGGAAATTATTTTTTTTCTTTTGTTCATCTAGTTCTTTTTGAAATTTTTGTTAATGTTTATAAACTGTATAGAATGCTTTTTTTTCAAAAGCAGTATCAGAATTTTTAATGGCAATGATTTTAGCACAGCAATTAAAAGCGAATGAAAAATAAATTAGTGAAAAACCAACGTCTCTTAGATTCTGAATTTTCAATGTTTTAACTGAAGGAGAAAACAATAATATTAAAATTGCACGTGAAAAAGCATGTGATTTAATGAAAATTAAAGATTATTGTTTTGTTCCATGGAAATAACTTTTTTGTCATTGTTCTTTTATGTATGAAGACTGTAACTCTTTCCATGACATTTTATATAAATTAAAAAAATTTTAATAAACTTTTGTTCAACATTTTGCGCATGTGTAACAACTATTTTTAAATTAGTAAAGCTTAAATGCATTGTAAAAAACATATTTCAAGGGTGTTTCTTTCGATTATGCAATAACTGTTTTCTCTTTAATGTTTTTAAACTTTTTTTAGTGTCGTCATCAAATAAATAAATCAATAAATTTTTATTTTGTAGATTTTTTAGTCATGGAGATTTTACTAATATTGAATAAACAAAAAATTGGTGAATAAGAGATTTTCTCACAGACAAACCTCTTATTAAGGATCTTTAAAAATGTTTTCTTTTCTTTTTGCCTTATAAGAAATAGAAGTATATGAGAAGGAAAAGCGGAAAATATATATGTGTACGAAAAATTAATTTAGTCATTGTGCGGTACTTTTTTTCAGGGCCGCAAATTGGTGCCAAGTAAGGGGTGGGAGCTTTCCTTGGAAGGTTTTCAAAAAATCTCATTTTTCCTAGTATAAATTTAATTTTTCATCTTAAATTTGGCACAAAGGGGGGGAGGTCTCCCCAACCTCCCAAAGGCAGTTGCGGGCATATTTTTATTTATTAAAAACTCATTTTACTTCCTCTCGGGAAGTAATTATATAACAAAATAAATTTTTTTTAAAAGTTTTATAAATTTTTTATGGTGTTCTTGGAATAGTAAATATTGCTTATAAATATATCAACAAAGTCAAAACTACATTATCCCTTTAATTGAATAATATAATTTTAAAAAATAATAAAACTGCACAGTTGCCAGGGATCAGGGCTGTGCGAAATGGAGTTTTGTTTTGCGAAACGAAACGAAACGAAATGGGAACGCCACTTCGCAGAACGAAACGAAACGAAATGGTCTAAAAACCCTATGAAATTAAAGGATTTTTCAATTTTTCTTCCGTTTCGCTGACGCGAAACGAAACGAAATGGAAAAAA
>CABFKP010001147.1:0-12247 GCA_901779475.1 Panagrolaimus davidi
TGTGAAAGTCGCCGTGATCGATCCCACTTCTTTTAAAGACCTCGGCCGATTTATTCGCGGGTGGGATTGGAATATTAGATATGATGTTGAGTGTATTAAACAGTGTGGAATAAAGGGGGCTTACTTCCTTGAACATGTACTTTTTACCAGAAATAGAATTGCGACATTGACAGAAGACCAGGCGAGAGCTTTGTTCAAAGCAATGTACGATCACCTTAAGGGAGATCCTACACTTACGTCACTAGAATTCGTTGATAGAGTAATATTGATTGATAATGAGAATGATGGCGATGACAATTATGTTCAAGTTAAAACAGTATGTTTAAACTTGCTGCACAAGAACTTTTAAATTTAATTCTTTTTTTAGGTGTACGTAACACCAACAAGGATTATTCCAATACCAGATGAATGGACTTTAGCCTCTAGAGGATTGCGATATTTAGGAGTTCACAATGTGGTCCAAGTTAAATTCAGAGATGAGAATCTTTCATGGTTTCCACATGACCTGGGCAATGATATAATTACTCCGACATGCCGCAGTGGCATTGCTATCGCCAACAAAGTATTTCACGAATTTGGGGGCTCAAATTCATCGTTCCGAGAATTTAGCAGCTATTTTTATGCAACAGAAAACAAGGATGAAATCTTACAAATGTATAAAAAATTGGGCACATTTGAACCTGCAACTGCTGCAAAATTATCTGCTCGAATCGGACAATATTTTACATCTGCTTGGGTAAATGTTTTGGTACTTCAAAATATTTGTATAGTAAAATTTTTAGAAGACAAGAATGCAATTACGGCAAATTAATGTTTGTCTTATTAATGATATTACATCAATGACAACAGATGCAGCTGGAAACCATTATTGTTTTACTGATGGAAATGGAATTATGAGTTATTTGCTTGCAGTTCAAATTGCTGAACACCTCGAAATTCCATATGTTCCTTCAGCCTTTCAAATCCGATTTGCTGGGTATAAGGGAATGCTAACCGTAGCACCGAAAAATTCCAAGAACATTGGTGGCCCCTATTATCCTAAATTGATCGAAAACGATGGCCCGTATCATGTATTATTTCGAAAATCCCAGAAAAAGTTTGATGTAAAAGGCGATGGATTACTGGATTTCGACATTGTTCAATGGTCGTCTCCTTCACCATTTAATATTTATCGATCATTTATAACTGTGTTGGATTATTTGGCTTGCAAAGATGGAAAACAACAAATTATGCGAGACAGGCTTCGATTACTTAACAATTCATTCAGCTTCGAAATTATTAAACCATTGATTGACAACCGTGCTTTCCTTGCAAAGCTTGAAGAACTTCCAACTTATTGCCCAATTTCAAAAATGGTAACAAAAAATTTAATGGACGAACCATTTTGGAGAGGAATTGTTGAAGCAAGTGTTGTCGAAGATGCGAGTAAGAAAAATTTTAAAAAATAAAATGACTAAAAAATAATTTAATTTTTACAGAAAATTTAGCAAACAAAATACAAATTTCATTACCAGCAAAGATTGGCCGAACTGCTTTTGGAATTGCAGATTATACAAGAAAACTAAAAGCAAACCAAATTTTTTTCCAGTACTCCAAAAAATTATCAACAAAACAAAGCAACAAAAATCCGATGGTTAAAATTGGAAGAGTTGGTATAACAAAAAGTCCTGTTGTTCATCCTGGAGATATTAGATTCTATGAAGCTGTTGATATTCCTGAACTTCAACATTTGATTGATGTTGTAGTTTTTCCAACAGTTGGCGATCGTCCTATCCCAGATGAAATTGGAGGTGGAGATCTTGATGGTGATCCATATGGAATTTTCTGGGAGGAAGATTTATTAATGAGCAAAAATTTTGATGCAACAGATTTTACTGATTTGGATTCTGACAAAGCTAATAAAATTACATTGGACGAATTGCAAGAAGAACAAGCAAAATTCAGAAGTGAATACTTGAAAAAAAGAACAATTGAATTTTTGAGTAGCAGTTATTTGGCAGTTTCATTGACACAAGACCTTGATAGTTATGAATGTCGATCAATGAGATCAAGTGCAGACAAAGCGGTAAATTATGCAAAAAGTGGAATATTTGGCAGACAATTAAATCAAGATGAGAAACAAATATTTTGGCCTGATTTCATGGAAAAAGATCATGAACCAGCATATAAAACTAACCATATTATTTGTGAACTTTATGAAAAGAATTTATTATTCTTTCAAAGGATTAAAAATGTATCAGAAGAAGCTGAAAAGCGTCGAACAGAAGAAGCGATTGAAAGAGATAATGAAGTGAATCCAGCGATCCGCATGCTTTTTGAAGATTATAAAAAACAAATCCAAGTATGAAAATCTTTAATTTAATCAAAAGATAATTCTATACAGGAAATCTATTTTTAGACAATTATGACAAAACATCAAATTAAAACTGAAGGTGAATTGTTTTCAAATGCTATTACTTCTGCTTCTGGAACTCTTGGTAAGCAAAAATTATCGCTGATAGGAATCAATGCTACTTCTGCCGTTCAAAAACAAATCCAAAAAATTTTCAAAACTTTTCGGTCGACAATGTTAGATAAGTTTTCGACAACTTGGAGGGAAGACATGGAAGAGAAAGGCGAACACATTTTGACATATAAGTTGCCGAATGTATCCTATCAAATGATGAATACGGCGAAACAATTCTATGCAATAGCTAAAGGTTAGTTTCCATATAAAATCAGAAAAAAAAAATCAATATATTTTTTTAGAAGAGAAAACTTGTTATTCTTTTCCATGGTTGCTTCGGGAAGGCTTGGATATTTGGTTGAGAATTGATCAAGGCAAAAATCAAAATACTACAGCCGCGATAAAAGTTGATAATGATTTTCTTCGGATTTACGGAAGCAGTACGCTAATAAGCGAAATGAACAATGGTCAAATAGTTCTACGAATGAGACAACGAACACAATCAGAGACTTTTACCAAAATGGTTAAAATATGGGCAAATTTTGAAAATCTGGAAAAAAAATTTTATTTACGTGCAATTATAACTTATTTACAATATAATATAATTGTAAGAAAATTGTTATATCTACATTATTCAATTTTTGTTTTCAGAGCAACGAAAATCATACAGCTTTCGGTGGTGAAGCTTTCATGGCATTTTTAGTCTCCAAAATGCAAAACCAAGTTGACAATCAAAGCGAACTTCAAAAAGTAAATTTAAATTTTTTTTTCAAATATTTAAAATTAAAAAATTTTTTCTAGGCTGCACAATCTGCTCTCATTAAATTGGCATTTTTGCCTTCTTTTAATTTTTTCAAAGAGGAACCATTTGGGAATGAAATTATTAAACAACAATGTATTGTTTTAAATATACCAAAAAGCTGGGAAGTGGAATTTCAACAAAAGTATGGAATACTTAAAGAAATATCTGGTTGTCAAAATATTGCAATTAGTATTCGAAAAGCCTTTACAGAAGCAACAAAATTCAGTGTAATGTTTCGTGGTACACTTGAATCTTGTCAAAAGTTGAAATCAATGCTGACTCCATTAATCAAAGAAACACTTGGTCATTCATTGAAAAATACCAAGAATCATATAATCGATGAATCAAACAAGATTTTAATGGATATCTTTAATTTTCGGCAAATTTTGATTCATTCCCACAGCGCTCCCAATTGGCTAAACAACGGTAATACAAATCAGTCTCGAGCTCGGAGAAACAAAAAAATTAATACTGTTCCACGATATTTAAATAATTAAATATTTTTAAAAATTATTTGAGTTGTACTTTACTGTTATACTATTTTAATTTTCTCGGTATTTTGTATTTAATTATCTTTTTTCCACAAAACTCTGTAATCTCATTTGCATTGAATCCTCCTTATTATTTATTATTTAATATTTGTATTTTTATTATTTATTTAATATTATTTTGTTATTTAAAAAAGCCTTTCTGTATTGTTTCTTTTATTTATTATTCTAAAATTTGTTTTGTCTAAAAAACTCAAAAAATTCCAAAAAAAACTTAAAAGAATTATGTAATTTATTATGTATTTTGTATATTTTTGTATTTAATAAAAAACAGAAGGCGAAATTGACTTTTAAAAAAATCAGAAAACTTTCTTGGTGGCATAAAAATTTGTATGGTTTTTTACAAATAACAAAAATACGAAAAAATACATACAAAAAATGTAAATAATTTTTTACGAATTTCAAATACTTTTTATTTTATTTTTTAAAAACAAAATTTTAGCAAAAAAATTTTTATTTAATAACAAAATGAAAAGAGTGTTTTCCATTTTTCTTTTTTGGAGCACAAAAAGTTGTTGCTTTAAATGAATTTGTTTTTAATTGCTTGTTTTGGAGTTTTATACATGCTTCTCAATTTTTTAATGATCCATTTGGAACCCAATATGCCGGACATCCAATGCAAGTTATATTAGATAAACCTCCACCGAAAATATATGACAGTCAAGAAGTTACGGAAAAAGATTTGCTTAAAATAATTATGGCAAATCAGAAAGGTCAAAATGGTGGACAAAATGGAAAAGGTGGAAAACAAAGCGCTAGTGGAAAAAAAGGTGGTAAAGGAAAAGATAGCAGTTCTGAAGAAGATGATGATGGATTAGCAGGAAAGCTTGGACCATTAATTAATATGTTGGGTGGTGGAGGTAGTGATAAAGATGATGATAGTGGTTCCAATGAAAATGGAATTGAAGATTTAATTGGAGGTTTGTTTGGTGGAGGCAGCAAAAGCGGTGGTGGTGGTGCCAATATTCTCGGAAATTTGGGGGGAATGTTAAATAATTTTGGATAATTTGGATTTATGCAACTCTTTTTTATTATTTAATTTATAAAATGCTTTAATGAATTTAATTTTTTAAATAAACTAAACGTTTTAATTTTACAATCGTTTTTTTAAAATAACAACATGAAAAAATGATTTCCACTTTTTTCATCAGAAAGCATTTATAGAATAAAAAAAATAATTACTGCAATACTGAAAAAATATGACATATTTTTGATTGAAAAATCTTTTATGAAGATACTGTAAAAACCATCAAAAAGCTTTTCATTATTAAAAAAAATTAATAAAAAGAAATTTGTGAAATTTATCGTAGTCAAAATTGTGAGCAACTGTTTGTTCATAAATGTTTTTAAAATTTAAAATATTAAATATCAAATTTTTTAACTAACAATTTCAGGCATTTTTCGGATTTTTCAATTATGATTTTCTTGTTAAAGAAAATTTTGATGTTATTTAATGTTTCAATTAAAAACAAAAACAAGATAGAAGCTATATAAATTGATTCTATCAAAAACTTTTTCTGGCAATTTTGTTGGTATTTCTTAAAATGATGCTTCAAATCAAAAATATTTTTTTGTTTGGGTGTTTGATTTTTTCATTATTTTTACTTTTGGATGCAAAAGCAGTTAAACGAACTTCTCGAGGAGGCAAGCTTAAATCCAGACAAAATACAAATGACCTTGCTAAAAAATTTGCTGCTTTGCCACCTGAAATTCAACGAAAAGTTCAAAAAATGTTTAATCAAATGAGTAAATTTTAAAACACAAATTTAAACATTATTTTACATTTTTAGGAAAAAGTGGAAAAATGCCTAATTTGCAGGCATCTGCCAATCAAAGTCCATACAGCTCAAATCCACATCGAAAATCTCCATATCAATTAAGAAATGAGGAATTTTATGGGGGATCATCAATGCAACAACCCATGATGGCTGGACCAGATCCCTTTTATGCTATAAGAGGACAAGAAATGGATACAAGAAAAGTTGATAAGCTTTTAGATAAATGGGATGAAGAAGCTGCTGAAAAGGCACAAATGGAAGCGCAAAACGGAGGCGGTGGAGGTGGAATGGAAGGTGCAGGTCAAATTCTTGGCATGGTAATGCAATTTGCTCCAATGTTTATGGGATAAAAAGAAGAGTTATGGTTTTCTATGAAATTTGGCTTTTGTGATAATTTTGTTTAAATTTTAGCTTTTTTGTAAAAAAAAATGCAGCAATTTTTAAAAACATTTATAAATAAATATGTTTAACACTGTGTATTTTAATTTTAAAGAAAAAGTCTTAAAATACAAAACAAAAAAATTTCTAAAAAAAGCTGCAGTGAATGAATTTATATCACATTTCGTTGTGAAAATTTGACGATTTTAATCCTCAAAAAAACAAAAAAAAAATTTTTATTAAGCCTCTGCTGAAATTTGTTTTTAAAATGTTCGTGATATAATTTTTTGTATTCCAACATGTATGTAGGTGATTACTGGAGTTAACTATCAAATTGTAGCTTTCCCACAATTTCTAAGAAGGTGGAGAAAACATTTTGTATAAAAATAATCAAAATTTTACTAATGTATTTGAAAAATTAAAAATTGTTTGTTTAAATGAGCAATAATTAATTCATAATTTTATAAAATTTTGGAAAATGCAAAAAATTTTAGTATCAATGAAAAAATGTTTGATATTTTATTTTTGTTTTCGCTTTTTTCAAAAATGACTAACGTCCGAAAAACAATCTCATAAAAAAACAAAATTCATTAAATATTTTAGAAGAAACTGCTTTTATAAAAAGCCCCTTAAAAATTGTTCTAAACATTTTAACAGAAAGTTTTGTTTCAAAATGAAAGCATTCATTGCTTTATTGTTTTTGGTAGTTGTTGCCATTCAAATGGCAAAAGCCAAATCTCTTGATAGCCATGAAAAAGTTGAAGCTGAAGAAATTGCTTTAAAATTGTCTGAACTCAAACACGATGTTGAACTTTTGGAACAACGACTTTCTGATTCTTGTAAATCATTTTTTGTTAAAATTCAAATTTAAAAATTTAAATAATTTTTATAGCTCATGAAGAAGATGAAAAACCCGTCAACAAACCGGCACCACGAGGAAAAGAAATAAACAAAAAATTCCTTGGTGACATTTTAAATTGGATCGGAAAAACTGTCATTGGATAAAAATCGATTCTAAATTTTTGTAATACATGCTTTTATTTGTTTTTTGGAATAAATCTACCGCTTTTGCTTTCAAAAATTTGTTTAATGAAAATAATATCATAATAAAAATTTCTGTCAAACTTGTGTTTTTGAATAAAAAAGATTTAAACAAACAACACAAAAAGCAATAAAATATGAGCATGCTTGCAATAATTAATATACAAATTATGTTGGATATAATGCTTTGTCATTTAATAATGTAGCAAATGTCAAAACGTAACAGAAAAAAGTTATGGAATAATCCGTTCTCCAATATTGTGATAAGCAAATATAAAACGATGACACTTTGTCAATTTGGGTGTTGTTCCTTTTGTATATATGCAAGTTAAAAACAATTTGTTTATAAAGGTGAAAAAAGAAAAATGTTTTTTTGGTACAGCAAAAGAGCTAAAATTCAGGGCCGCAAATAGGTCTCAAACGAGGGAAACTTCCTTACAAAAATTGAAAATTCTTATTTTACCTAGTATGAATTTCATTTTTCCCTATAAACTTTTAAATCTGAGGGGGTGGAACATTCCCCAATTTCCATAAAGAAGTTGCGGGCCTGGCTAAAATGTGTGATATTTTATTTATTTTTTTAATAAGTTGAATTTTTGTTCAAAAAAATCAAAAACGCTGATAAAATGTTAAAAATTTTAATCATTACAAACTTTAAAACTAAATAAAATTTATCAATTCCAAAAATGTACTAATTTAAAAACATTGATGAGTCTATTAGAAAAAAAACAAAGTTTTTTTTGAACATAAAATTGCTCAAATTATTTTGGAAAAAATTCTTTTATAAAAGCATCACTTTGGGCACCCTTTTTTCATAAATTTTGATTAATTTCAAACAAAAAATTTTCTTTAAGAATGAAAACTGTTTTTATTGTTTTAGTTTTGGGAGTTTTTGTTACTCAAATGGTAAATGCCAAAAACTTGCCACATTTTGATCCTGAAAGTGAAGAAAGTCATGAAGCTGAAATAGAATTGGCTGAAATCAAACATGATTTAATAGCTTTAGAAAAACGATTCTTGGAACTCGGTAAATTTAAGAATATTTAATATTCAAATTTTAATCTACTTTTTTATAGGCCTTCATGAAGAAGATAAACCTGTCAACAAAATGTCTCGTCGAGAAAAGGAAATCAATAAAAAATCTCTTGGAGATATTGTAAAATGGTTTGGTAAAAACGTTATTGGATAAACACCTGCAACTGCAGCACCCTACACATAAATTAATTTTTTATTCTGCTTTGCTTGTTTTTGTGGTAATGAAATTTCTTTTTTGATATGCGTAATTTTTATGTGATAAAAATAAAGATTTAATTATATTGTATACAGTTTAACCACCAAAACTAAAAACTCTGTGTCTCCAGATCGAATTTAAAAACCCTAAAATTTAAAAAAATTCCAAAATCAACTTTTTTCACTATTTTCACTATTGTCTATTGTCTTTAGTAATTTATATAAAATACATGTTTGAATAATTAATGGGATTTTCTCGATTAAACAGAAGTACAATTTTAAAAAAAAATTTGTTTTGGAAACATTTATATCTGAGGACTAAAAAACTGAATCCAAATTTAACTTTTGAAATTTTTTCAGTATTGAAGATAGAAAAAACATAAAAGGTTAAAAGGGAATCAACTATTTGAAAAATGTAAAGAATTATCACGTTTTTTTAAGATTTATTGCAAACTAAATACGGTCAAAAACAACATTCCCAAAATATCAACATCGAAAAAAATGATCGTTATTTTTTACTCATTTTTTAATTTAAAAATGAGTAATAACATTAAAGAGAAATAATATTTTTTTAAAAATAACATTCATAAAATATTTAAAATAAAAAAGTACGAATATAAAAGGACCTCAATTACAAATGTGCCGATACATTTTCATCCTCAGTTGTTTTTTCAAGATGAAAGCTGTAATTGCGCTTTTTCTTTTTGCTGCAATTATCATTCAAGTTGTCGATTCTCGACCAACAAAAAGTGAAGAAATTTTTGAAACTCGAGGAATGGCATTAAAAGATGCTAATCATATTCCAAGTTTGAAAGACATGAAATATGATGTTGAGGAAGAAGGTGAGATTTCGTATAAAACATTTGTCTGTCTTTTATGAAATGCAATAACTTTAGACGATAAAAATGCCGTTGCAACTCGCTCAAATCATCCCATTTCTACCAAAAGTCAAATGAAACAACAACGTTTAAAAAAGCTTAACAAAAAATTCCTTTTCCTTCTCCCATTCCTTTTTTAAAACTGCATATAATAAAATCACCATCAAATAAATATTAAAATGGCATTTCACCGTGTAATTTATATAGTCATACAAAATACGATAACAAAAAGATTCCAAAAATTTATTACAAAAATTTATTCAAAATTAGCACACAAATATAAATTATATATAAATCACACAAAAAAGAATCGAATAATATCCAAAAATATTTTAACTTTTTTGTTGTGTAGATTCTTTTGCATCAACAGATTGTCCACCAGATTGTGCAACACTACTTGCAGTTGCAGCAACAGATGGATTTGCAGCAGCAGCTGATACGGTTGCATCATTTTGATTTTTATCTATTGTTGCAGCAGATGATGTTGGACGAGGAGGAGGTTTTATACCATTATTCATTTCAAGATTTGCAATTCTTTCATCCAATTTTACATAATTTGGATCAACTTTTTCATTAGTTCCTTTGCATTTTCTTACACATTTTGTAATGGATTCGATAAGGGTTGCAATAATATATCTAAAAAAATGATAGTAGATTAATAACATTTACAAAAAACCTTTTTTTATGCTTCTATGCCTATAAAAAGAAAAAACTTACATAATTGGAGAAATAATACAAAATAAAAAGCATCCACAAATAACAACAAATGCAATAATATTAACAATATTAAAAACGGTATCAATTGTACCAAAGGTTCCTCGAACAAATTTAATAATGTCATTAATATGAACTTCAATAGCATCAGCCAATTGATTCGCAGCTTCTTTTGCTTTATTTACGCTTTCATTTGCTTTATCAATTCTTGATTGAGGATCATTTGCTGCCATAGATAACATAATTAAAGTTGTAAAATATATGAATACAACAAAGATACCCAAAACATTGCATTTGTTTATCATTCTTTCTTCTTTATCTTTTTTGATTGATTACCGCTACTTTTTGCTGCTGCTGCCGTCGTCGTTGAAAGAAAAAATAATTGATAAATGAAGTGATTTTGAATGCAAATGAAAAGAATACATAAATAAATGTTGATTGACAATGAGAAATGGAGAAAAAGGAATGCAAATTAATGAATATGCAAATTTTTGACAACAACTTTAGCCAAGGACTCAGCTTTGAAAATCCANTTTGAAAATTCAAATTTAAGGTATGGGAGATAAATTCCGATTTCGCTATTTCAACCATTTCGAAACCGAAATCGAAAATATTTTTGACTCTCATTAAAAAAATCAGTTTATTGTGATAATCACGAACAGGGTTGTTTGTGCGATACTGATATTTCGATACGATATATCGGTATCGCACAACCCTGGTCACAAAAATAATTCTTATGTTTTTTGCTGCTTTAAAAAAATTGTTTGAGTTCTCCCATTTTTAAAGCAAATATAAAGTGTTTTGTTAAAAAAAATGTAAAACACACTTTTTTTTGTCGAAAAAGTGCAATAATAAAAGTGAAAATATATTTATAGTCATATATTTTTGATAAGAAATTATTACATGCTTTGCGGAAAGTGTTTTTTACATACATTCCATTAAAATGTGTCGGTGACTTTTTTGCTTTCACATTTTTATTGATTGAAAATATAAAGTACAATTTTTCAATGGTTTTTCATATAATTATTGATGCTGACAATCATGAATATGAGATATACGATGGAAATGTAAGGCATGGTAATGGTGGTGAATTATTTAAATTTATTGAAATAAAATCACCTAAATGTTCTTTTGAAAATTTTTTCATAAACCTTAAAAGTCTTCTTCAAATTTTACAATCTAAAAATAAAATTGATTGGATTTTTGTTTGTATTAATGGTTTAGCAAAAGCAGAAACCAGAGAAAAATATTTGAATAAAGTTAAAGAAATTGGATTAACAAATATAAAATTCGTTAATAAAGAATCGTTAATTTATCACAAAATTGTTTTTGAATCAAAATTAAGGCTAAAATGTGAAGATATTATTTTTATATTTAAAAATGGAATATTTTATATTTGGAGATATTATGAAAATTTACATTGTTTAAATTGTGTTCTATTAATTAGAAAAACTAATTTTTTAACAAAAAAAATGTTACAACAAATTAAAGAAGAAGTATACTTAAAGCATTCAACAAAAATATATGCATTTGGATGTAATTCAATGGTTCAAAGACTTATTAATGAAATATTCGAAGGTAATACTGTAGTATTTGATAAAGAAATTAAAAGAAATTATGATTTAAATGCATTTATTACAACTAATATCCCATCTTTAACAGATAAAGAATATTTGATACAATGCGATGACGAAATAATTCAAATTATATTAAAATTGAAATCTTCAACTTCTGGAGAATCAGTTCCACGTTTTGGTTTTCAGGTTCTTTTGTTTTTTTTTCGAAAATAACACATAATTTTATAATTTTAGATTTTTAACGAAAATAAAACAGGAAATGATTCAGGCTTTTCTGAAACTGTAAAAGTTCAAAATTCAAATGATGGATCAAGTTTTATTGAAATAATGGAACCAATTATTCCAGCAAATTTTAAATCAAAATCATTAAAATATTTAAAAATGAAGCCATTACCACCTCCGCATAAAAATGATTCACTTTCACAAAATAGATTACAAGGAAAAGAAGCTCAAAAAGTAGTTTTAAAAAATTTCAAAACTGAAAATAATGGAAGCAGCCAACAAACATCTTACAGCAGTAAGTTTTATCCAGTGTTTTTCCGATTCCAAAAAAATGGTTGCCGATTCTTTTGGTTGAAAAATGTCAAAAATGATTTTTACAAAAAGCTGCTTGTTCTAATGGATAGCTGAGATGCTGACCTTTACCTATGTTAAATTTTAGAAATTCATATTAAAATCTGAGAATATGACAAGCCAAAAACCACTTACCGATTCTATTTTTTGGAATTGGAATGGAATCGGTCACTTTTTTACCGATTCTTTTGGATGTATAGTTTCAGATTTTGATATGAATTTCTGATATTTAACATAGGTAAAGGTCAGCATCTCAGCTATCCATTAGAACAAGCAGCTTTT
>CABFKP010001165.1:0-12243 GCA_901779475.1 Panagrolaimus davidi
ATATCACAGTTTTAATTAAAACTTACAGAAGTAGATGCCATTGGATGATACCGAAATTTATTTTTGGGAGTAGTTGAAGTAGGTTCTTTAATATTTTTATCGGTGTGATATTAAAACGTCAGAAATACGTCAACAAGAAATCTCATATGATCAATTTAAATTTATTTTTTCCAAAGTTGAAGACATTGATTTATACAATTGTGTAGTAAGAAATAAGAATGATGAAATTGTTCCATTGGAAAAACTTGTTAAAGCTCTTCCAAAAATAGAAAAATTGACGCTGTTTGTGTTTCTATATTTTTTTAAAATTGTAAAATAAAAATTTTGAATTTTTTAGCCGTAATAATCCTTCCTATTCAAGTATTACAACAAATACAGTCAAAGAACTTCTAAAAATTCCACATTTTCAAAAATTGCAAAGGATGTTTTATGGGGGTTTCCTGAAAAATTTGATCTTGAAACATTTCATACTTATTTTAAAGTAACGCCTTTTTAAAAAAAAATAGTTTAGAACTTTTTTTCAGAAAAACAAACATACAAAATTCCGTATTGGCTTTCGAAATGAAATTTCTAAAGCCTACAAAATTCATATTGAAGAGATTGTTGACGAAATTATTGCAGCTGAAAAACATGAATATTAAATCCCTTATATCTATTTTGGTAAACTTCCCATTGAAAAACGTCGAAAAATCGAGTCACTTATCTCCCAACAAAATAAACAATGAATATTATTTATTTTTTTTATTTTGTTTTTGTTGATTTTTTTCATTGTTTATAAAAAAGTTTTTTAATAAATGTCAAAGAATTAAAGATTTAAAATATCCAAGGTTTCTAGAATCCATAAAAAAGCCAGTTAAAAAATGTAGTGTGAAAATGACGATATTTTTTAAAGAACAAAAAGCAATAGTTAAAGCCATATAAAAAGTTTGTATCTTACCAAACATTCAGAGTTTAAACTTCCAGAGCTTGAAAAACAATGGCTCCAAGAAATTTTAATATCCTATCTTTAGAGTAAATTTGTTACAAGAATCTCAAGAGCCAAAATACTGATAAAATCAAATCGATGCAATTGTTATCCCAGATAATCACTACTTCTTTTTTAACAGCCGCTAATAAACGTTTTTTTTTGTAGATTTTAAATAATAATATGGGAGTATTATTTTACCATAATGATGTGTAATGTTGTTGTTAAATGTGAAATGGTTTTTTGTGATGTTATTTACAGTTTTCCTGTTTTATTAAAAATTAAAATGTATGAATAATAATAAAAATGCACGGACATGATTGTCATAAGTTTAATATAAATCCTCTCCGGATATTATATATCCAATTATTACATGTTTTATTTTTTCATTTCCTTCCCCCTACGCATTTCAGTGTTACTATTTTTATCAGGTCGTTCAGAAAGTTTTGTCACTTTTTTCCTTGGCTAGAACACTTTGCCAAGTGCAAAAAAATTTCAAAAAGTGACAAAACTTTCTGAACGACCTGATAATTTGTGATATCAAAAAACTTAAACAAAAACTGTTTTCGTTTTTACACAAATGAAGCAAAAACTTTAGATTGAGCCAAATAATGCAGAAGTATAAAACAGAGTGCAGTATGGTAACAAATAATTATGTGCGAAAAATTAATCACAAACTGTAATAATTATACATCTGTGATATGCAAATTTAAAAACTAGTTTTTTTTGATCTCAAATAAAAAATTGCATGTTCTTTTTTTTAAAGTTAGATTTTTCGATCGATGTAACCAATTATGGGAGATTCAGAATCTTGATGTTTTAACAATACAAAGCGCTCAGTAAAAATTACTCATAGATTTTTCCATTCTAAAGATTCTGTCTTTGGAATGTCTTTTCTTGAACAAAAACTGTGCTTTCAAAAAGATTTTTGAGTTTGTCTGTTTTTACAATATTGTTTTTGATCGCCTAATATCTCTCTTTTATGTTTAATTAATTTTTGTTTAGATACTTTTGCAGTTATTTTTGTTGTTTTTTATAAATTCTTTAATCAACTTTTGTATTTTTTATCCTCTTATTTTTTCACTTATTTCTCTTTTTTCACAGAGAAACAAAAGTTCATAGACGACTCATCAAAAAAACCCTAGGTGATTTGTATTTATGGAATGTAAAATATAGCAAAATTGCAATTAGCGAATCAGACTATTTTAAGAAGCTCTCTAAAATTACTCACGAAAATTAAATATTTGTGTTTTTTAATCAAAAATTACGGTAAAATTTATTCTCATATTTGCAATATTTTTGTGCAGTTTTAGAGTACCGTAATAACTTAAAGAAGCCATAAAAAAAGTATGGGAAAAGAATTATATTTATAGTTTTATTTAAAATTCAAATAAAAGAAACCTTTTTTGGTTACTTTTTTGCAAATCGTTTTTACTATTTAACTTTTTATTTTTCGGCACATCACTTTTTTTTGAAAATAAAAGTGTAGGTTTTTTTTTTGAAAATTCTAAAATAAAACTCCATACTTGGAAATATTTTTTATATATTGAAAAATGAATGAATCCTTTCAGCAAAAAATTTCCTTGTTTAACGTTTTTGCCGATTTATTTTGTTTTCAAAAAATAAAAAAAATTGCCTACGCTTTTCAAAAATATCTATTTTAATTAATTTTCTTCCATTATTTGTTCATGTCCTTTTATGTTACGTTTTTTAATGGCAAAAAAGCCATATTTGCATGTTTTCTTGTTTATCCCAAAAGATGAATGAGATTTAAATATAAATCCGTTCTTAGCCGTTCTTTGTTTATATTTTTAATAACAGCAAAAAAGTAACAAAAGGAATTTTATTTTATTAAAATTACGATTTTTTTAATTTTAAAAAGTGCAAAAACACACATTTTTTTGTCGTCATGACCGGAAAAAGAGATTTTAAAAAANAAAAGAGATTTCAAAAAGTGCCACATTTGTTTTTAAAATATTTTATTTTTCTATGCTATAATCTTTTTAATATTCCGATGCAATGTCTGATTATATGCTTTTTTATAAGAAAATATATGTTAATATTTTAAATGTTAACTTATATATTTTTGTGACGATTTTAAAATGTTTTTGGAAAAATGATTCATGGTTTAAAGTTTTGATTTTTGCTATAAAAAAAATAAGAAAGAGTTTAAAGAAAAATGAGATTAAAAACGACTTATAGCCAAGGGACGATAAAAAATAAGACACGTTTTGAAAAATTACAAAAAATTTAAATTTTGCGATTTAAAAACGTAAATGGGGATTAATCACAGACTATGTCAGAGTCTCTGATTCAGAGAAATCATTTTTTTCTTTTCGTCACAAGTTTGTAGCATTTTTTAAAAATAAACAAAGAATCGGAAGAATTTTTCGCGATCAGCTTTTATCGAAACCCCCAATGTTGTCGATATCTGAATTTATTGACTTTAGCTTAAATTTTCTCTTTATTTATGTAAAAACGATGAAAAATGGTTTTGGTGTGGTTTTTTGATGTCACGTTTTTAATATTAAGTATTTTAAAAATAGGAAAAAGGGGAAGAAAATGAAAAACAAAACGTGTAATAATTGGATATATAATATCCGGATGGGGATTTATATTAAATTTATGACAATCGTGTCCGTGCATTTTTATTATTTTCCATACATTTTAATTTTATAATAAAACAGGAAAACTTTATTATATCACAAAAAACCATTTAACATTTAACAAAAACAATATATTACACATCATTTAAAGATACAATAAAATTAAACATGTTTGACTTTGACATATTTTATATTAGAATTTATATCACATCGTATAGGAACAATACAAAATATTAAACAATAGCCTAACAATAAACGAAGAAGATAGCTTAACTGAAGCTGTTGTGATAGTTCAGGATAAATGTTCTTTCATACCTTTTTTTATCTATCGGTACTTTGATCCTGGAAGAAAAATCAAAACAAAAATGCTATAAGAAAACGATGTAAAAATTTTTGCAGCATTTTTATTGCAAACTGAGAATTTTTAACGTTTTTCCAAAGTTTGGAACTTTTAACATTATACAGTAATCTTTGTATCAATATTTGTCAATGCTGAAATTTTCAAATTCTAACTTTTACTTTCTTATCTTTAAAAAAAATGTCGTCATTTTTTTGTGCATTAAATTTTTTGCTGATTTTTAAAGAAAGTTATTAGAAACCTTAAATATTTATTGTTTGATTCTTTGACTTTCTATCCTTTCAAATATCCATTAAATATCCTAAAATGACGATTTATAAGAATTTTAACCTTTAAAAAAATATATTTTTGAAATTGTAGTTTTTTTCGATGGTTCTTTGTTTTTGCTGTTTTAGACATACATTTTATTTATTTTTGTATCATCTCTCAGATTTGCAAGTATCAGTTTTTTGGTATTTTTTATAAATTAAAAAGACAGATTAAAAAATGACAAACAAATCAAAAATTTTTTCAAATATATTTGACAAAAACTGTTTCCAAATATTTATTGGTCGAAAGTTAACTTATTTTTGCTTCACAATTAAAATTTGAAACAAACAATTTTTTTGCAGCAGTCATATTTTGAAAATTTTAGCTTTATAAAAAATAAACAAAATAAATAAATTAATTAATTAGCTGAATAATTGGAAACAAGCTTGTAAAATTTTGGAAATAAATAAACTTTCAAAATTATTAAATAATTGTTTCTAAAAAGTTTATTAATTAATTTGTTTTAAATCAAAACAATTTTTTGCGATTAATAATAAAAAAAGGCAATTAATGAATTTATTTAATGCGGAAGGAAAATAAGGTCTTAAGAAAAGTTACATTTTTTGTACAAAAAACAAAAAAAAATGCAAAGTTTAAATTATTGAAAAATTAAGTTACCGTAATATAAAAGTTGCAACAATTAAAGTATCTAAAAATTTGAATTTCTTCAATCATTTAAAAATGATTGAAGAAATTCAGATTTTTGGATAACAGTTTTTACCATCTCCCAATTTCTTTTTAGGATTTGACAAAAAAGTACTGTATCTAATTTGTATTTTTATAAATATTTAAAAAACGTCATTTATAAAAGTTTTACTTTTTGTCCTTTTAAACTAAAAATAAACCCAATACAGACTGTTATATGGCATTTTTTAAAATAAATGTTTGCGAAGTTTAGTGATTTTGAAATTGAATACGTAAAAATAAGCTTATCTTATATCAAAAATCATTTTTTATAACCCCTTCGTCATTCTTAAATTTTAAACCCTTAAAATTCCAAAAATTACAGATCAAAGATATATTTTTAGATATTGCAATTTAAAGTTTAATTTCTTGTTTTCCATGGTTTCTAAAATATCTTTTTTAATGAGATTTTGTTTATTTTTAAAAAAATAGTATCTTTTTTTACTACTTTAATTACTTTTTATTACTTTTTTGATACTATTTTTAAAAATAAAGAAGCCATTTTTTTTGAAAAAGTAATTGAAAATATAAGGAATCAACTGAAATTAAAAAACAACACGATTAAATCATATATGTTTTTGCTTTTTTTTCTTGGATATCTTAACGAAAAAATTTTTATCGTTAAATATACTGTAACAGTTTTTTAGACATTGAATAATTCAAAGTAACAAAACAAATTTGGGAAAATTGCATCCTAAAACATTTTCTGAAACTACGTACTTTTTGAAATTTTTAGAATACAATAATTGAATTTTTTTGGCATTTAATTTTTTTTCTATAAAGGACAAAAAAATCAAAGCACATCAAGTTATGAAAATCATAAAAGGAAAGAATCTCAAAAAAAAAGAGAAAAAGACGATAATAAAAGGAAAAGAAGAAAAAGCAGCATTTGTGCGTTGCCGATGTCGTTATACCTTTTCCAAGAACCGTTAAAAAAATGAATGGCCATTTTTCGCTATCCGTTTTTTGAGAAAAAGGTCAATTTTTTTTATTATCTTTTATATTTTTTTCCTTTTTTAACATTCATTGATTTTCGTTTTCAAATATTTGCAAGAATGAACCATTTTTTTATTTTTTTATTCATTACTTTTTTGCTTTTGCCCATTTATGCAAAAAAGAAAGTGTTAAAAAAACAAATTGATAATGGAAACGTTACATCGTCAAATATACTGTAACAGTTTTTTTAGACACTGAATAATTTAGAGTGATAAAACACATTCGGCAAAATTGCACTTTAACACATTTTCTGAAACTACGTATTTTTTGAAAGTTTTTAGAATAATTGAATTTTTTTGGCATTTATCTTTTTTTTCTTTAAAGGACAAAAAAATCACATGTTTAAATTTACTCATAAATGGCAGCAGCTTTTTTGACATTTTTAATATACTTTTATTTATAATTCTTTTTTGGGTCCATTTTCGGAATAATAATAAAAAAGAACTAATGTTACGTAAAAAGCATTTTTAACGAATCATAAAAGCTTTTAAGAAAAGCAAAAAATAAGGTCAAAAGTTATTTTGTCTGTTTCCAAAAAAGAAACTTTTTTTGACTTTTTTATGATCTTTGAGAACTTCGATGGCATTTTTCTGAAGAGCAAAGAATCCTTTTTTTCTCAAAAAATTGGAAGCACGTGCCTTCTTTTTTTGGTTAAAAATGTTTTTTTTGGATAACTTTTTGTGCTTTTTTTCTGAAACCATAAATCTTTTCTTTCTTTAAAATTTCTTTTGATCGCTTGAATGAATTTTATTTGACAAAAATTATGGTAAAATGCCAAAAATTTTAAAACTGCCAAAAATAATTTTATGTTTTTTGATTTTCAAAGATGCACTTGATCGAAAAAAATGTTTCTATTTTCGGTGCAACGTTTTTTTTGTTTTCGTTTTGACTTTTATTTTGTGGAACAAATGTTTGTTGCAGTTTTCAGTTGCTGCTATTTTTGTTTTCGGACTTTTTTAAAAAAATCTTTGACTTTCTGTTTTGGACTTTGCTGACGGACTTTCGAAAATAGCTATTGAAATTTTTTCAAAGCTTATATTTGCATTCCAAAAAATTTTGAGCTTTTTTTAAACTTTAAAAAGGTTATTCTCGTGCTTTTTTCGACTGTCTTTCAAAAAAAGAAGCTATCGTTTTTGCTTCAATAAATTTTTATTTTTTTTTTAACCTTTAAAACTTTTTTGCACCAAAAAATAAAATAGCAGTTTTTTTTATTGTAAAAGAAATGCTTTTTGAATAATGAATTTCAAATGTCAAAGGGATATCTTTTGTTTTGATTAAATGAGCAGGCATTTAAAAAAAGCTTGCATTCTGAAAACTGTAGTTGAAGTTTTTCGTTTTTTTACGTAAAATCTGTTGGGTATTTTTCTTTGAAAAACTTTATATTAAAATTGTACAATTTTTACAAATTGGATTTGTTTTGTTCAAAAACATTTTTTAAAAGGATTTAATCTCGTGACTGACTTTTTTGAATAAATACAAATTTTATTTTATAAACTTGGAATATTTCCAAAAAAAAACTACAAAATATTCTTTTTTACGTAAAACGCATAAAAAATTGAGACAATTTTACTTCGCTGATTGTATTGTATTTATTATTAAAAGTACTATAAACAAGCTCTTTCTAGACTTTCCGAAAGAAATCAAAGAATTTCTTCCGGAATAATTTTATGTCACAATAGTTTAAAGTACTTTATATTCATATTTAAATTCATGTTAAATGTAAAATCTCAATGAATAACATGCTTAATTATAAATAGAAGAAAAAACTACGTGTAAAAGACATATGTAATTTCTCAGGAAATTAGTTTTGTCTCATTTCCTTCATCTTTTTAGACCACCTTTTTTAGTACAATTTCATCATTAACGACAAACAACATTTAAATTTCATAAAAAGCGTTCTTAAACTAAATTTTTACATATTTTTCCATGACCTTATTTTTTGTCATACAAACAAAAAAAGAAAACTTTAATCCCATCTCTTTCAAAAATACATTCTATTAAAAACTCAAATAAGAAAATCCCCGTATAATTTAAAACTGAAGCACGCTTTTTTTGTATCCCAGACAAACGACGAAACTTCAAAAATATGTGTTTACGAAAATTAATAAAAACATGACTTACCAAAAAAATTTTTTTTTCTATTTTAAGTTTTTTTATTCTTTCGTGTTTTTTTTAAATAAATATACAAATTAATGTTTTTTGTATGTAAAAAAACTTTGCGCAGAGTTCTTTTTTTTTGTTCCATCGCATTTTTGAACTTTTATGTCGTAAATAAAAGGATAGCGTTTTTGGGCCTCCATAAAAAAACTTTAAAAGTACTTTGTTCTTATGTGTGATTTACAAACAGAAAAAAAACAAGCAAAAATTTTTTTTTGGATTTTTTGATTTTTTCTCTGTAAAAACACATGAGATAAATAAATAAAACTGCAATATAGAATCTGTAATGAGTTGTTTTTTCTCTAAACAATTTTCAAAAAAATGCATAAAACAGATGTTTTACCCATCTTTCAAGCTTTTCAAATTTTACATATTTATCTGAAAATTAGCATACAGCAATAACTCAATTTTCGTATTAAGAAAGTGATAAAAAACAGTTCATTCCTCGTTTTCTTATTGCTTTTTAAAATTTTATCTTCATTGAATATTGAATATTTGATCTTTGTTTCGGTATTTCAAATTTTAACTGTTCTTTAGAAAACACAAAATTACGAATTGTTTAAAATACTTTTTTGTTCCTTCCATTTCCTTTCTTTTTTTGATTATGAATACTGTATATTTTACTCTTTTTTTGTGTTTTTTTGTGTGCTTCTGATTTTGTTGATAATCTCTCTTTTTTAGAAAACAAAATACAATAAATAACATTTTTTACGTAAAAAAAGGCATTAAAAGTATAGTCAAAATCATTATTCAAAAATAATACTATAAGACCCCCTTTTATAAAAAGAACTGAAACAAAAATTAAGCTGATTTTGTGTCGGATTTTAAAAGAAAAATATGAGTCAATTTTGTATCGAAAATTGGATTTCAGACTTTTTTCAATTAATTTCAATACGGATTTCTTTGTTTTATATTATCTTTTTGGAATTAATCTTTTTCGTTGTTTAATTTTTGATGAAAGTTTTTTTTACATTTTTAATTACAGTATTCTAAAAACATATAAACGTAAACAGGGACTTTGACCCAAAAAAAATATAAAAAGTAAAAATATGTAATTTATTTGACATCAAAACTCTATTATTTTTAAAATTTTGTTTTCAAATTTTTTTAAAGGCACCAAAAATTAGTAAATTTATGACGCAAAAATTATGCATATAAAGTTTTGATAGAATATTTTTGATATACTTTTTTGGAAAAGTTTACCAAAACATTACAGATTTGTTTAAATATATATTTAAGTTTTATATTAAATTTTTCTGATTAAATGAATAAACAACGTGATACAACGTGCTTGAATGTTGGGTTCTGACACAGCACCAAAAAATTGATTGTCCAAAAATAAAAAAGTTTAATATATTTAAAGCATAAATTGAATTTAGAGTTTGTGACAAATGCTATATAAATAATAATGTCAGATTGGTATTTATTTAACCAAATTTATTAGGGATAAAAATAGAACACTACAAACACAGATTTAAAAATGGAATAATACATGAACAATAATATTATAATAAATAATTTAATAAATAATTTAATAAATAATATCAACAATTACATAACATCAAAAAAAACAAACAATAAGAGCTATCCAAAGCTTGAAAAAATAATTTAGATACTAAAATGGAATCAAAAAACTGTAAAATAATTTGGCATACCTTTAAGTTATTAAAATTATAAGTTTGTGATTTTGATAAAGGAATATAGGATAATATTTATTTATAAATCAGTTGCGTTATTTGTTTTTCTGTCTTTTTTACGAAGTTTAAAATTTATATATTTTTCAGATCTGTTTTTAATTATTTTTTATCCGTAAAAAATAGTCTTTTATATTTTTATTACAATTTTAAATGTCAAAAAAATATATATTGAAAAAAGTTGTTTACAATTTCTTTTTGGGTCCATTTTCGGAACAAAAACTAATATTTCGTAAAAATAAATGTTTTATATTTTTTTCATAACGGACCAATAAAAGCTTTTGAGAAAAGCAAAAAAAAGGTCAAAAGTTATTTTGTCTGTTTCCAAAAAAGAAACTTCTTTTTCACATTTTTATGATCTTTGAGAACTTCAACAACGGCATCTTTTGTTGAATGCTGAAAACGGCAAAAAACGGTTTTCAAAAAAGTGGAAGCACGTGCCTTTCTTTTTTGGTTAAAAATGTTTTTTTTGGATAACTTTTTGTGCTTTTTTTCTGGAACCATAAATCTTTTCTTTCTTTAAAATTTCTTGAAATGAATGAATTTTATTTGAAAAAAGCTATGGTAAAATGCCAAAAATTTTAAAATTGCCAAAAATAATTTTATGTTTTTTGATTTTCAAAAATGCACTTGATTGAAAAAAAATGTTTTTATTTTCGGTGCAATTCTTTTATTTTGTTTTCGTTTTGACCTTTAATTTTGTGGAACAAATTCTTTGAATAGTTGCTGCTATTTTAGTTTCCGGAATTTTTTTTTATTAAATAAAATCTTTGACTTTCTGTTTTGGACTTCGCTGACGGACTTTCAAAAATAGCTACAGAAGTTTTTTTGAAAGCTTATATTTGCTTTCCAAAAAATTTTGAGCTTTTTTTAAACTTTAAAAAGGTTATTCTCGTGCTTTTTTCGACTGTCTTTCAAAAAAAAGAAGCTATCGTTTTTGCTTCAATAAATTTTTATTTTTGTAAAAAAAATCTTCTAATAAAAAGCAATAATAATTAAAAGAAAACGTTAAAGATCAGATTAATCTCAATGATACCTTAACGAATTTAAATAAAATATTATTTAAAAAAATTAAAATAATAATTAAAATATTAAAAAATTATATATGTTTCCATTTTTAGATGGCTCTTTTGAAGATCCTTAAGATTTTATTTATCCGTTTTTGCAAATCCCTACTTTTTTTATGGACGAATTTAACTTTTTGCCTTCGCTTTTTTAAAATGTTTTTTAAAAAGGGATTATAGTCATTTAAAAAAAGCATATGATTATTATTTAAATGTTTTATCTCTTTTTTTTATTATTTTCTTTGCAAAAAAAGGATTTACAAAAAATGAATCCTTTTTTGGCAAATTTAAAAAAGTTGTTAAAGAATTATAGTCTGTGGGAAAAAAGAAAATGTTAAGCCAAAAAAAGAAAAAAAATAAACTTTAACAAAAGTGTGCAAAAAGTTTAATTATTACAAAGTTCAATAAAGGATATCCGTTTAGGTTCCCATTCCCATTAACAAAGCCGATACAAACAAGCATAAAAACGATTGTTGTACTTTTTTTATAAGTACTTTTAAAGAATAAATTATCTTACCTTTACAATTTCAAACAATAGAAAACAATAATTTTGAAGAAACAAAAACATTTGTTGTAAAACACTTTTTAAAAGAACAGAATGTACTATTACACACTTCTACAATTTTAAAACAATAGAAAACAGTAATTTTCTTAATAAGAGAAAATTGTTTTAAATTAAAGGTTAAAAAATTTATTAAGGAGTTTTTATTTTATAAAATTCATATATACTGTAAATGGGATAATTTTTTACTTTAGCAAAAACTTAACAATATTACGAAAATTAATTAAAGGAGGCGGACGTTTTGGTGCAGTTTTGAAATCTTGGACATTCGTGATTTTCAGGCAAACTGAGAGTCTTGAAACGAAAACGCATCTTTATTTGATAAAAAAATTTAAAAAATTGTCATTTTCGTTTCAAGACTCTCTGTTTGCCTGAAAATCACGAATATCCAATATTTTTAAACTGCATCAAAACGTCCACCTCTTTTAAAAAGTTTACAAAAATACTCTAAACTTGTCTGCAACGATTGAACTTAATTCTTTGTTAGAGTTGCTTGATTCAACAGATTTATCACCAAAGCTTTTTGACGCGAAAATTTTTTGTTTCCAATGAACATTTGGTTAAAAAAAGTGTTCTAAAAAATATATTCATTCCATAAAGTCATCAAGATAACAAAGGAAAATTTTCGCGTCAAAAGACTTTGGTGATAAATCCATTTGTTTGAACGTCGACTCTGCCTTCAAAAACACAGTTTTTCAATAATAATATAAAAAAAGCGACTAAAATGGAACGTCCAAAATCTCAATAGGAACGCGTTCCGTTCCGTTCTTTATTAAATCCAAACCCGTTCCTAATATTACACATGTATAACATGGTAACTAAAAATTGTTGTTATTGTTATTGTGCAAA
>CABFKP010001175.1:0-12237 GCA_901779475.1 Panagrolaimus davidi
AATGAAAGGCATGATATAAGAAGAGAGATGAAAAAAAATGTTTTTGGAAATTTTGCAATCTTTGTTCCAAGGATACGAAATACACTTTTGAAAGATATATACCTCCATCCACAAATAAATTCTGATGCAGGAGGTGAATGTAGATCAGCAACTTAAAAATAATAGTGTAATTTTTTTCAACAACCCAAAAAAAGAGTTTAAATGTAATCAAAAGTTTACATCATGAGCCTAACAAATTATATTCGGCCAGGAGTAACAATTTGAACTACTACGGTGATTTTTTTAGTACGTGGCTGTCTAGATATGACATGATCGAAAAATCGTTATTTTTAACCCCACCCACTCTTTGGTGACAAAACATCAAAAAAAAAGTTTTTTTTTGTTGTTTTTTTGATAAAATAAGTTTTGGTTTCTTAAAAAAAGTTACTTAAAAGGATTCGTTTAAGAAATAATATTATTCCATTAAAAAAAAGATCAGGGGTAAAATTTTCATTAAAACAAATTAAAAAAATAATTTAAGTAAAAATAACTTATTTTACATTATTTAAAATAAGAACAAGTTCAATTCCGCACTTTCTTACTTCATTATGAAAAAACAAAATAGATTATGGGTAAAATTAAGATAAATTATGGGTAAATTTAAGATGAATTATGGTCACATAAAAAATTATGGGTAGAAAATAATATTATACCAATCAAAGTGCGTGATAAATGGCAAGACCCACCCACCCGTTTTTGGATCACGTCATATCTGGCGAGCCCCTATTTATCTTTTAAACGAAACTAAGATCTTGATATGTATTATGGGGAAATATTGTCTAAAACTTACTTGAATCTTTATGTTCTTGTTTTAATAAAGTAGAATCTTCTAAAGCCATTTTCACATTATTTACGCTTTTTGTACTTCCATTTTTGTCATTTGAAAAAGTCGCTTCTGGATATAATGGATTTTTGATATCTTCTTTCGATGACAACCTCATTTTTTGTCACTCTTTTTTGTTTAGATCAAAAACCAATATAAATCAACAAAATAGTGGAAAAGACAATAAACAAGAACAATTTACATCTTTAGACATTCAAACTTGCAAAAAAGAAGCATCAAGCACTTTTCTCAAAATTTTATTGATAAGATAAAAAAATAAAAGATGCGATGATGATCAAAAGACAGAAAAATTGAAGGAGTCAAAGTAATTTTTGTTTTTTTTTTCTGAAAAACAAAAATTACTTTTGGTTAAAATGTTTTTTGTTCCCTTGTTAAAAAATAAAAACACATAAACTATAAACGTCAGCAATTAACTGTCAAAAGAATTTAAAACGTTAAAAAATTGTTTAACTATTTTTTAATTTTGTGAAGAGAAAAAACACTGACGATCGCATTTTTTCAGGTTTAAAGAAAAAAAGTTGATTTATTTGAATTTGTTGGTCATTTTATGACTAATTGAAAACAACAAATTGAACAAAACGTAAACAACAAAAAAATTTATTTCGTAAACAATTAGTCCATTTTTGAAAAATACAATATGAGAAAATATGTTCAAAGAAAAGAAAAAACCAAAAGTTTCAAAATTCTTCTTTTTTATGGAAAGCGAACATTTCTGACATAAAAAACTAATTAGAGAAAATTGCATAAAGTCTATATTTTTGGGGCTCATATCCTTCTCCCTCTACCTTATCCCCGAATTTCTTTGACATTATACATACAGACAGCGAGTGTATCCACATAAACGAAAAATTACTTTATGAAAAATTGTTTGCGATATTTACGCTTTCGTTTTCCTTGAAAAAAGTTCACAATATTTTTATATTTTATGGTAAAAAATTTTGTTGTTGTATGAGAAGATATATTTTGTTAAAATATCCTTGTAACAAATTAATTTAAAATCCCCATAGCTCAACTTCATTCGTTAATTAAAAAGTCAAAACAACACTAGCAAAGTCAAAACTCAAAAATCTTTTATCCTTATAAACGTTTCCACCTTTGTACCGAAATCAAAAAATCCTTAATACCAGCCGCTTGGTAAAAATAGTGAAAAATCTTAATTATCACAATTTGCAGATAATAAAAATCCATCATTTATTAGATTTTTAAATATTTATATTGCTCTATGCTGAAATAATCGGAATTTTTGTTGTTGGATATAATAAAGCTTTTGAAATTGTTAATTTGTTTATCAAAAATTTTTTGTTATTTTAACAATGCCTTCCTGGGTAACATTACTTTTTATAAATAATGGAAACATTAACTACAGGATTTTCTCCTGTCTTTTTCCAAATTGTGTTTATTGCGAAATCCAAAAGCAATAAATCAATTTTGCATTTCTTTGTGACTTTTTTCAGCCAGCAAAACATTCAAAAATCAAAAAATATGATTGCTTTTTTTACAATAAAAAACAAAAAAAATAAACGAAGAAAAAAAGCGTATGTCAAAAAAAGAAAAAAAGTGCAAAGTTACCGCCTTTTTTTGCTGAATAAAAAAAATTTACAAAAAATATGTTTGTCTCTTTTAAATGGCTTGATTCTATTTAAATATTTTATTGCTTTTCTTCTACTTTTTAATGAAATTTTTTACGATATCATTTAGCTTAAATAATGAATCGAAACTACCATAAATGTTTAAAAAAAGGTTTTGTATTTCAAACATTTTTAATTGATAAATAAGTTTTTATTACATCCAAAAAGTTTTAAATTCATGTAAATAGTGACAATAAAAAATGAAGTTTTTTAAATTTTTCTTGTTGTACGAAACTTTTTCTCACTTGTTTTAAATAATGTTATTGAATGATTTGAATCCAAATATAATTTTTCACTTTGTGACAAAGAAATATGTAATTTTCTTTGAATTAACCGTAAACAGAATAATGTAAAGATTTATAAAATATTCAAACTTTAATACTTAAGAGAAACAAAAAAAGTTACAGTTTGCAACTTTTTTGAATTTTTCAACAATTTTTGTTTGAAAATTTGCTTAATTATGAAATTATTTTGTAAAAAACCTATCAGTGCCGTACCCAGGGGGGGGGCACTTGGGGCACGTGCCCCCCCCGAAATTCATGAATTTCCTTTGATGTTTTGCCGCTTCATGTCGGCGGCGGCAAAAGATCAAAGGAGTGCCCCCCCCCAAAATGGTGGTGCCCCCCCTGAAAAAAATTCCTGGGTACGGCACTGAAACCTATTAGTCGTAAAAACACTTTTCTGTCACGGCAAACAACAAACGCAAAAAAGCTGCTATCTGTCAATTTCAACATTGTGAGCTCCATTTGCTTGCACATTTGTTTACAATTTTTTATGGGCAAATGAAAGCAGTAAAGGAAAAATAATCGAACGAAAAAAATGGATGCAAGAAAAAAATGTTTTTACATTAAAAATTCTTTTTGTCTATACATTAAATGCAGCGTTTTTTTATGCAAACAGCAGCTGTTTTATAAATACATTTGTTTAAAACCGAAGACTATTTCGTTTGTCTGTTTTTAAAAGTTTCCGAATATTTAACTAAAAAATTTTGTGATACACCTACAATAAATAATGTGTTTATTATGTAAAGAATATGCTAAATTTGCAATCATCTTTGATTTACTTTTAAACCACTGCTTGAGGATTCTTTGAACAAATAGGAGAAGAAGATTACATTATTTATTAAATGAAAATAAAAAATTGAAATCGAAACCAAATGTTTTTATTATTATTTTTCATAACATTTTCGATATTTCAAGACTGATAAAATTGGACTAAGTTTATTAACTTCCTTTTCCGGCGTAATTTAATTGGATAAAATCTTTAAAAAAAATAAAAAAAAAACATTTGTTTTTAGTTTTTTAAGTAAAGTAGAAATTCTGAAACAAATTTTTTATATCTGTGGTTTCTTTAAATAATTTTTAAACAAATAACGAAGATGAAGGTGTAGATATTTTGCATTGGGCAGTACATCAAGAACTTAAAAAATTAAAAATAGTTTTTATTCTTCTTTTACAATTAATAAGTATAAAAAATTAAAAAACTTATTTAAAATTGTACATAATTTTTTAGTGAACAGAATGAGAGAAAAGGAATACGTTTGGTGCAAAAAAAGGAGACAAGCGCATCGATTTCTCAAAAAAATTTTGTGTAATGTTGCTATTTCGAAAGACATCATTTTTTGTTAAAATTGTGCAAAAAGAAAAATTTTAGGAAAAATGGCTCAAATACATTTATTTTTAAATAAAACTTTAAACAAAAACTTTCAGGCAAAACTGAATTAAACAATATTAATTTAATTCCAATTTGAAGGAAAAACTTTAGAAAACGGAAACATATTTCCAAAATTAATACGTTATTTAAAAGGCTAAAACAACACAGGTTTCGTCAAAACTCAAATATTTTATTGTTTTAAACATTTCCATCTTTTATTGAAATCAAAAAAGCAGAAAAACAAGTCGTAATTTTTTATTTAAACAAAATACTTTCATCAAGAATTTATGAAACCACTTTTAATTGTGATAAACAATTTTTGCATTCAAAATTTTTAAAATCATAAAAAAAGTTTTTATTGCAATACAAAAAAGCTTTTTTCAATTTTTCATGTTATCCGAAAATGTTTTTCTCTAATTTTAAATATTGATGCATTATCTTGAATCATCACGTAAATTTATATTAAATTTTTTACATTGTAATAAAACAATAAGTAAAATTCTTTTAGCAGCGACAAAAGAACCATTTAGATTTATAAAATATTCAAACATCAGTACTAAAGAAAAACAATAAGAGCGACAGTTTGCAACTTGTCAGTATTTTGAACCAAAACTTTTTTCTGAAAACTTGTAAAAAGCTATGTTTTATAAAAACACGTTTTCAATCTTGAAAAGCGGCGACAACATTGAGCTCCTCCCCGACCCATCGATTTTTAAATTTTTAGCTTATTTTATTTTCAATTTCTTATTTGCAAAAAAAGAAAGCGACACGGAAGGAATGAAAAAAACTTTAGCATTAAAAATTGTTTTTGTCTATTCATCAAATGTCTTTTTTTTATGCAAATAGCAGCTGTTTTACAAATCGATTTGTTTGAAATCGAAGACTTCTGCCAACTAGCAAATTGAAAAAAATCTCCGAAGTCACTGTAAAAAAGATTTTTTGTGTCTTCAAATAGCCTTTCTTTTTAAAAATCTTTGAATATTTTAATGAATTTTTTTAAAACTCATTTATTACACCTGTTTTTTTTTCAAAAATGAAATTACATGGCGCGCCAAAAAAAGAAATTTATTTTCCTTGAGCCAAAAAAAATAAATACAATATTTATAAAGTTTTACACAATTAGATATTATATCTCTTAGTATTTTCAATTTGAACTATATTTTTCACAAATAAAATAATTATTTTTAATAAATTTCGTCATACAAATTATATGTTTCAATGAAGAGTAATGCTCCATTTTCACTTTTTCCATTTTTATCCTGATAGTTCAAAGTCACACTTATATTTTTAAATATAACAAAATCACCAATTTCTTTAAAGACGAAGAGAACATTTTGGTTTTCACTGTCATAAAAATAAACTATATTTCCTTCATAAAAGTTATAATCAAGAACTGTAAATTTTATGGGATTTTCTTTTATTTGGTATAAAAATATATTAGAGTCTTCAGAGCGAGGGGATTTAAAGCATCCATACCAAATTGTCGTAACAAAAGATTGATACGGAAATGGTGAAATCATAGAATCATAGTTGTCGTTTACGGTTAATATAATATATACAGCCTCAGATGTTGGTACTAATATTGTATATACCGGTGAAAGTAATGTAATGTCTTTCCATTTCTTTACAGTATTTGAACTAAAATTAATTATGAAATAATTTGTTTTTAAAATATTTTTAAACTTGAATTTAAAATATAATTTTGTTTGATCAAGACCGATATATACTTTAACATTTTCAGTTTTTGATGTTGTCCATAAATGTGAAAAAAAATATCCATAATCATCAAGTAAAACTGTTATCAGACATTCCCCGTCTTTGCTAGATATTGCAGAAATTGGAATAGGAAGACGAACATCTAAAAGAAAATTAAAAAGTTTTTTAAGAAATTTGTAAAACTCAGTGAAAAATCTGATGTATCACAGCAACGTAAAACTTATGAACAGATAATTTTAGTTTTAGAAGTTCCAAGTGTGCAAGCTGAGGAATTGAAATATCTTGTCACCAGATTTTCAACTTACCAACTGTTTTATGCATGAATATATTGTTTTGGAATACACAGTTTTTCCAGTCACCTAAATATTTAACTATAGTTACACATTCTTTATCGTGTTAAAGAGGTTTTTATATGCCATTTTTTATAAAAATCGTACATTTGTGCTGATTTTACAGATTCTGAAATAAACAAATTTTAAAATTAAAGGCTAATTCGTTGCCTCTAGACTAAATCGAGGTCGTAGAATCCGAAAACAAAGTCCTTTTTGTCTGAAAACGCCAGGTTGTGGGGAGTCGATCTATATGCATTCTGTATTTTTTTAAAATTTTGATTTGTGGCACTTTTTAAGGTACGGCACCTCATAACTTTGTACCATGGCATTTTCAGCGAAAAAGGACTTTATTTTTGGATTCTACGACCTTTGATTTAGTCTAGAGGCAATAAATTAGCCCTTAATTTTAGAATTTGTTTTTTCAGAATCCGATGCATTGTATGATTTTTTACAAAAAAAGGCTTTTATGTCCAAAAAAACCTCAGAAGGAGATGCTAAAATTTACTTGACAATTTTATTGCTGAAACTGCCATATTCATTTGATACAATACAAAACTCGGTTCTTTAATTATGCACTGATATGGTGAATTATCAGTAAAACTATAAAAATTTTAATTAATGACTTCTTTTTTTGAAAATAAAAATTTACCAATTTTTTACTGTTGCAGTTAAGTTTGTATCATACAACATTATACTTTCAGTTTGATAGCAGTGTAATATATAATACACATTTTGATCAATCTGTAAAAAATTAAGTGTTAAAAAATGGTTCACAAAAAGTACCATTGATGGTGCCATTTCCACTAAAGTAATAACGTTGAAGGGTGTATTTGCTATTGCAGTTGTTTTATCGCTTGATAATACAATTTTTGTTCCGTATTCTGGGTCTAAATTATTATTCAAAAAACAGTTTTTTTCTTAAATTCAAATTAAAGGATTTCCTACCTCCCATTGATTTGACATTAAATTTCAATGTAAAAAAACTCGATGACGAAAAAGTAATAGCTTGAAAAATATTTAAATTCATTGAATTTAAAAATATTTTGAAGATTTTTTGTTCTTTTCTATTCATATCTAAGAAAGTCTGATTATTTGAAATTATTTGAAATATATTGTTTGGTCCTCTGGACCAAGAAAAATATATTTCCATATACGTTAATTTACTTGGACATTGCTCAATCTGAAAATCCATAAAGAAATAGTTTTTTTAAAATAGTGGAAAAAAATACTGTAACGTTGCATTTCAAATTTCCACAATAGTAACTTCCATCATTTGTATAATTCATAAGAACATTGTTAGTAGAGTTACATCGAGCTATCTTATTTCCACATTGGCAAACTGAAAAAATTCAAAGAATTATTAAATTCAATTAATGTTTGACATTCATTTATTTGGAGACGTGCAGACTTTATGTTTTTTAATAATATTATATTGACCGCTCACTTTCGCGCATTTATTTTTATTTTATCTGACTCAGAAAAAAATTCTGCATCTGATAGACACATTCCAAATTGGGGAATGGAGGGGCAAAAAATTCGACAGAAAAAATTACGGTACTTTCAATTTTTCTTTATCATTCGTCATTTTTATCACCATTTGACCTAATAATTTTTTTACCAATTCGCATTTATATTAAAATTCTGCATTTTTTGGTACTAAAATTATGTTTATTGCACGATTTTGAAAAACGGTGCACATCCCTAAATTTATTTTTACATCCGCATCGTAAAAAACTTACAATGGAATTTGAATTCTATTTCAAATCCCATATAATTAACACTTCCATCACTAACAAATTTCCAAGAAACTCGTTTTTCTGTGCCATTTTTATATGGCTCTATAATAAATGGTTCTCTAGATGACACAAATATATCAGTTACGTCATCCACACTGCTGCTGATTACATCAACATATTCTTCAACATTTAAAGCATTAATGTTGACTTCAACAACATAATGTTTCGGAACAATAACATCATAGCTGCATTGTATATTGTTTGCATATCCTTCATTTTTATTTGCATCAATATTTGTCCATGTAATTATGTTATCATTTTTTATAACTGTACAGTTAGTTTCCAGATTTTTTTGTTCTTTTTTTAATATGCTTATATAAGCTTCAAGTTCAAGTGCATCAACAACATAATTTGGATCACCTTTTGATAAATATATTTCAACATATGTGTCATTGTTGTAATATGGATGATATGTGTTAACACTTCTTTCACTGAAATGGTGTCTTTATTTTAACATTGTTTGATTAAGTGATTCTATACAGTCGTTCTGTTGAGCCTATATAACCAACAAACGACTATATATGTATGATAGGGTAAAAATCGGAAGTTTATAAAAGTTTGACTTTTGGCAGGACATGTAATAAGCAATGTTTAGTCCATTTTGTCAAGCCTCAAGAGGTCCTCAAAAATCAAAGTATTACTTTACTATTAAATCAGTAGAATTTTTAATCCTTAACAAAGTCTGAGATGAAATGAATAATGTTCGAATAACTATTTTAAATTCATATCCATCTGCTGCTTCAAATCTCCATCGACATGAATATTTTCGAGATTTATAAAAATAATAATTTGATTTTATATGTACAACTTCATTTTCATTGCTTATTTTAAAAGGATTCTTTCTGCTTATAGATTCCAAGGGACACCTTTCATCATCTTCTACAAAAATGATAATTCCTTTTAAATTTTTATAAATATTTATCATTTTTTTCATGTTCAAATACGTATCATTTTTTGTCAGAAACGCATAATATATAGTTGGAGCAAAACCAAGAAAAATCGTATACATTTTTGAGGACTAAAAATTAATTCAACAAATGATATACGAAAAAATGAAATGATTTACATTAGTTGCAAAATCAGCTAAAACGAATGTCAAATTACACGTATTCGTTTCATTGGCATTCATCATCCATGGAAAATTAGATGATTCGTAAAATGCTAATTCATTATATTTTAAATATACTGTACCATTTGAACAATCAAAAATTTTTGAAGCATAACTATTTTGCATAAAAAAACATATGAATCCTATTAAAATGAACATTTTTAGACTTTTTTCGGAAAAATGATGCAAAAAAGGAATAAAAAAATGTGTGCAAAAAATTTTTTACTTTTAAATTAAAGTGCAAAAGAAATTGACAAACGCCTTTCAATTAAAGCCTTTGTACAACGTGTTTTAAGTCTTTTATCAAGCATGTGTTTTCGTTTTTATTTTCAGAAATGAGTAAGAGATTGCAGCAAATCATTTACACTTACAAAGGCAGTGAACATCAAAAATGAAAATATTTTTAAAAAAATTTATTACCGGAAAAAATAAATAAAACATAATATTGCTTAAAACGGTTTTATCTCTGTTAGAAAACAAAATCATATAATCTACTGTGTGTTTCCAAAGAAAACCAGAAAATGTATTATTTTCTTCGTGGAATCTCTCCAGTAATCATAAAAATAAATAATGAATGTAAAACATGAAATTCATGAATATCTTTTAAGTCTTGTTTTAAAACACATTTTTTAAAAATGGTGAAAATATTAAAATTCAAAACCATTTATAAATAAGACTTAAAATATTAAAAAAAAGTTTTTAAAAGTCTTTCTCTAAAAATTTGTCACTTTCAAAGAGAATTGATTATAATGTTTGCTATCTAAAAAAAGGAAAACGTATGAATTTATTTTAAGGCATATATATGTGTAACGTCTTGATTTCGAAAGAATATGTTTTCTGCTCAAGAAATTTGTAAATGATTAAGAAATGCACAAAATTTCAAAAGAATAGTTTTGATTTTTATAAAAAATCGCTAAAAATCAAGAAAAAGTGAAATATTTTGCTAAAAGTATTTACAGTTTTTAATAAAAAAGGATTTTTCACGAAAAACAAGTATGTGTATTCTTTGATTTTTTTGAAACGATAGAAACATTTACTATTTACTTGTTTCTATTTTTTTGTAAAACACATTTTAAACAACTTTTGAAATTAATAATGCTTGGATTACTTTCAATTCTATTTAACTTGTTTTTAAACAGAATTAATATAAACTTTAGAAACTCAAAAGAAAATTCTATAAAGTTTTATCATAAAATAAAAAATTTAAAAAAACTTAAAATTCAATGAACAATTGTTGTAAAAAAAACGTTTTTTCGGCTGTAAAAAACAGTACTGGCCCGTCTCTTACTTTTGTTTGCAGAAAAAGGAAAAATTTCGTAATTTTCTGCCGACAAAAATGTTTTTTGTTTTGATCGAAAGAAAAAAAGCAAGCGCAAATTGTTTTCTTTTTTATGAAACTATTCCTTTACATGTTTTTAAAAGTTTATGAATATTTAATTAAAAATATTGTAACACATCTATTACAGCAACATCTGTAATAAATAAAGTATTTATTGTGTAAAGAATGTGTTAATTTTGCAATCATCTTCGATATACTTTTAAACAACATACTTAAAGCTAAAATTACATTATTTATTTAACGAAAATACAAAATTAAAATCGAAACCAAATGTTTTTATTAATATTTTTCTTAACATTTTTGATATTTCAAGACTGATAAAACTGGACAGTGATCTAAGTTTGATAACTTCCTTTTTCGGCGTAATTTAGTTGAATAAAATTATTAAAAAAATTAAAAAACATTTGTTTTTAATTTTATAAGTAAAGTAGAAATTTTTTAAATAAATATTTTATATATGTGGTTGCTTTAAATAGTTTTTAAATAAATAATGCTTTTATTGATGCTGGGCAGATTTGTTAAAATCATACCTGATAAGTACTTACAACATGAAAAAAAGTGTTTACTCTTCTTTTACAATTAAAATGTATAAAAAATTAAAAAAACATATTTAAAATTGTACACAATTTTATAGTGAACAGAATGAGAGAAAAGCAAACGTTCAGTGCAAAAAAAACGAAACAGGCGCATCGATTTGTCAAAAAAAAAGTATAATGTCGCTATTTCGAAAGACATCATTTTTTGTTAAAATTATGCAAAATAGAAAATTTTCAGAATAATAGCTAGAATACGTTTATTTAAAAGATAACTTGAAACAAAAACTTTGACTTTAAGGCAAAACTAAATTAAACAATATTAATTTTATTCCAATTTGAAGGAAAAAATTTAGAAAAAGTAAATTTTGAGTCATTTTCATCTTTGTAAATTTTTCCATTGTAAAAAACACTTTTTTAAAAAACCGCGACGAAATATTCTATTTACTGTGTGAAATATCTAAAGTTTTGCTATTTTCATTATTTGAACTATTCGAAATATTTGATACAACATTATTAATTTAAAGAAACTATAAAATCGAAATCAAACTTCGTTAACAACCTTTTTTGATATTTTTGATAGATCGAACATTAAAGTGACATAACTTCATAATTGATGTAATAAAAATAACTGAAGGATAATCACGCTAAAAAAAATTTAATAAAAATATTACAATGCCAAACTTTTATGGTGTTTACAGTTTAACTGAATAAAAAAATTGACAATAAGTGAAAAATATGTATTTTTACTTTATAAATAAGGTAGAAATTTTGCAATAAATTTCTTTTTATATGTTTGACATTTTTAATGATTTTCAAATAAATAATGTCATCATTGCTTTGATTTTTCATTATTGTTTAAAAAATATGTAATTAATGTTTACAAAATTTGAAGTATCAAACATTACTTTTCTATTGCATGAAAAAGTATAAAAAATTGAAAAAAGTATTTTTAAATATATTTTTTGCAAAAACACAATTTTTTTGTGAAAACGTTTAAGGAAAAGTATACTTTCAGCGCAAAAAAAAAACAAAACAGAATGATTGATCGATTTTTTAAAAAACTGTGTAATGTCGCAACTCTGAAAAAAAATGATTTTTTGTTAACAAAGTGCAAAAAGAAACGAAAAAACTACTTCCAAAAAAACATTTATTTGCAAACTGAAAAAAAGCGAAAGAGCCTAAACAATACTAATTTTATTCCAATTTGAAGGAAAAACTTTAGAAAACGGAAATTTTGAGTCATTTT
>CABFKP010001185.1:0-12233 GCA_901779475.1 Panagrolaimus davidi
AAAAAAAAGGAGTCAACAAAAAAAACCAAAAACTATTTTTTTCAATGAAGCAAAAAAAGAGTGAAAAAAGAAAGATGTCAGGGCAATAAAATCCTTTTTGATTTTTTTGTTTGTAGTTTAATCTTTTTTGCTCTTTATCAACCTTTGATTTTTTTAGCATAGGCAAAAACATTAATCAGAGTAACGAAAGATTTTTTTCTTCTGTTCTTTTATGTTTCTTTCATGACTTTAATCATTCTCAAAAAAGGTGCTTAGATTCGCATAAATTGCTGATAATAAAATAAGAGAGAATTACCATCATTGTTCTTCATTGTTAAAATGATTTTGCTTTTCATTTAATTACACGTTTTCCTTACAACAGAAAATAGCTGCTATTATTTCGTTTAAATAAGACCTTCAATTTATAAGTTATTTATGTTTCAGAGCTTTTTAATAAAAACCTTAAAATATGGTTAATCCACAACCTAAAATTAATGTTGTCACTCATCATTCTGTTGACAAAACTACACCTGTAAAAAGAACAAATGGTGGCTTTGTTCCAAATGTTAGCCATGATTCACAGGGTCGAATTCGATATGCTTATGGTTCTGTTGTTAGAGACGGCAGCGTTAATGGAACACCTGTAAGTTCTTCAGCTCGGACACAAGTACGAGCAAATGCAGCAAATGCGGACGATATTTGTCATATAATTCCAAATTCAATGGGCGGTTCTGGACAAGATATTGATAATTTATATCCTGGAAATAGAAATGTAAGATTATTAAATTATTTATCGTAATTTAATATAAGTTATTTAAGATGAATCGTGGAATGGATGCTCAATTGGATATGACTTTATCACAATTTGATAGAGTTGATTTTTCAATAGAATTTTTTTATGAAGGATCAAATCGACGACCAATGGGCTATAGTTTAGTCCGTACAGTTTTCACAAGAGAGAGTGACGCTTTTGGTTTTGGAACACGATGGGTAACTTTTTTTAAAAGCTAAGAGAAAAAGATACATTTCAAACTTAAACAGAACTTTAAGTGTCGATTCTCTTTTTGGCTACAGTTTAATTCTCTATATTTATGTTGCAAAAAGTACATTTAAGGTGGAAGGTCCAACCGAAACAGCTGCATTAGAAGAAAACTTCATTCAAAAAGGTCAAGTCAAAAAAGAAGTCCATGTGGTTGTAATGTAATAGTTATGCCAGGGTTAAAGTTCATTTGCTTTGATTAATACTTTAATCAAAGTAACAGTAATAAACTGAATGTCATAGAATGACATTTTTTATTTTACTGTTTTTCTTTTAAGCTTAAAAACATATACTTTTTTTATTCATTACGTTTTATTTTATTTACGTCATTACTAATATGATAATAAATTTTTTTTGTGTTTTGGCGTTTTCATTAAACAATAAGTATCAGATAATCTCTTCAAAATTTTTCATAGAATTAAAAAAATATTAGAAATTCAATAAATAAAAGTAATTTCCTATTAATGAACTGTATTTCTTTTATACATTTCGAAAAAAATCAACATTTTTTGGCCAGCATTTGTGTTTGCTTTGGCTTTTCTAAAATGACTGCGAAAACATATTCTTTCGTTTAAATAAAAAGACAGTTGAATAATATATAAGAACAAATTATTTGAATATTTTGTAAGTTTTAAACTCTCCACTTTTAAGGTATTAAATGATTGCTGAAAATTGTTAGATATTGAATAATTGTTTTCAAAGGAAATTATTCTAATAATTATAATTTTGAACAATATTAAAAAAAATTGTTTTAAGATTGCTTTTACCAAAAAAAATATATCTTTTTTTTCATTATGTAAACATTTCCACAGAATTGTTGTTGCTTTTTTGTATGAAAAATATGTATTTTCAAATAAATCGTTAGAATCATTGGAATCTTTTTTTTGTTATCATTTTCAGTACATTTACGCTATCACCTTTTTCGCTGTTACTGTTATATCATTAGCGCTAACTCGAAAAATTTTTTGATGATTTGAATGTTTTTTGTCAAAAAGTAAAATTTAACACATTTAAAAATTTGTTATAATTTTTTAACTATATATTAAAATATTTTGTTTAAAAAATTAAAGCGAACAAATTATATAAAATAATGAGCATGTTTTCTATCGTCTTTTTTACAAATCTGTTTCCTAACTTTAAAAAAATAAAATCATTGCCATAAATTGCAAAGATGTAAGAAGTTAAATGATTTACAAAATATTCAAAATAGCAGACGTCCATTTTCAATTTCTATGATAAAAAAAATGAAAGATTTTTTTTGTTTTCGGTTGTATCTTTTTTTCTGCGAAAAAATTTTCCTTTTTAAATAGAGACAGTTGCAAAATGAATGTTCGCGAGCATTCGATTTCTGACAAATTGTATCTTTTTTAGATGTCTTTCTTAAGAATAAACAAAGGCAATGTGCTTCGAACCATATGTATGCATTTTTCGTTGCAATAAACAATCCAAGTCTTTCTTCGACAACACACAGTTTTGCCTAAAACGAATGTTTTTTTAAGAAAAAGAAAGCCGAATATCGTAAAAACCATTTTAAATGTCAGTCAAAGAAGAAATAAAAAATGTCGTTTTAGAATAACAAAGACAATGAAAACTATTATTGCTATTTTTTTGCTTATGTGTTTCGTTTTTCAAAAATGTGTTTTCTTTTAAAAAAAGGCAGACGGAAATCGAAGCTTCGCGAATGACAGATTTTTCAAGATATTTTTGGTTTCTTTTTTTTATATGTCATCTTTACACAAAATAAATGCATCTTCTTTTTTTATATTTGAAGATTTAAATGTAATTTTGATTTTCTTTAAATTGATTTCATTATTTGGCAAAAAAAATATTTTGCTTGCAGTAATGCTCCATTATAAAATTGAAATTTTATGATTTAAAATTCAATTTAATGTTTTTTAGCAGAAATGGAATGTATTATTTAAAATTTTTTTCAAAAAGCAGCAATCTTTAACGAAAAAAACGTTTCTCATTGCAAATTTGTTAGTTTTTATTTCAGAAACATTCGTTCAAAAAACGAACTCTCAAAAAAAGTTGTTTTAGCTTTCTTTTGAGAGTTCATTGTGTTTTTTTTGTCGACATTTTACTTTTAAAAAATATTATTTCTACATAAAAAAAACGATCACTGAAACCAATCTGTTTTCATCAAAAAATTTGTGTTTTCCCTTTTTCTTTAACAAAAACTAGCAAAACTAGCGTTGCTCATTTTTTTGCATTTTTTTTAAAATATTTTATTAACCTTGTATTACAATCATTTGATGGAAATCAGATTGAAAAAATAACGAATTTTTTATCATACAAAATACCATAAAGCTGTTTTAACAATGTTTTGCATTATTAATAGTGAAGAATAAACCAAAAGGTTGAGTTTAAATCTTTTAAATTTATAAAATTTAATTAATATTTGAACTTTTCTTATTTGTTGTTAGTTTTGATTACAGGGTTATTGTGCTTTCAATTTTGTAGGTAGTATTTTCTCTAAAATGCTAACAAGGGAACCTTCGCTTATGTCCCAGCCGTTTTGCTACAAAATTATGTTTATATGGTTCGATTGGGGTTCAAAACGCTTATGCCGAAGTATTAGTGGCAAATGCTCCGGGAAACATAATTTTTTGGCACTTTAAAGTCCGGAATTTTACACGGTTGCGATTTAACTTTAGTTTTTTGCGACGTGAAAATGTGGAGCATGTGGTCAAGGGAAGTACGCTTTTGACTTGGACCATGAAGGTCCAAGTTCGAATCCCACGCCGATTGATCTTTTTTTCTTTTTTTCATATTTATAGTAAAAAAGGAAAATGCTTTATTAAAGTTTGAAAAAAATGTTACATAAAATGTTCCAAAAAATGTAATGCCGTTTTTTTTGAAACTGACGGCGTTATGATTTTTTTAAATCTGTTTTTCTTCAAAGGCAAAGTGTGGCCATCCCTTGTCTGCTTGAAAGCACAAAATCAGGAAAGAATCGACGAATTTTACATGACAAAAGCCGGAGAAAATTTTTAAATGTTTGATTGAAAAAAAACATCAAGTGGGATCAAAATTCCAAATATTTGATGATAAATGTTTGTTAGATTTGCTCCATGAATTTGAATACGCTTTTGTAAAGCCTTTATTTTTTTAATCAACATTTTTGAAATTTTTTTTAAACATTCAAATAAAATAAATAAAAAAAACAAGATGAAAACATTTTATTTTTGCGGCAATTTGTGCTTTTTATTGATGACTAAAATACCAAAAAAACACATTTTCTAAAACATGAATCATTCGCGAACATTTATTTTGCTTCCTTTCTTTAAAAATATTTTTTTGACGAAAAACAAACACGACATTTCTGTTTTTAAAAAACTGTAAAGAAATGTTGTTTTTTGAATTCTTTGTATGTTATCAATGCAACACATCGAACTGAGAGTTCACTTTTTTGGACCAAGCACTGAAGTAAGACAAAAATTAAAGGTATGGTTTGTCCTTGGCATCTTGTCTATGTGTTCTTCGTGGATTAAGTCTTGATTTTTAATTACAATATTGATTTCATGCTTTGTTTGGCTCTAAACAATGAATTTTTAAAAAAAGAATAAACGTAAACAGTAAAATTTACAAAATATTGAAAAACACGGGCGTTTTTAAAAGAAATTCTTTCAAATTTATTTAATAACGAGAGGAAAAGGTTAGTCGTCGTCTGCGGAATCGAACCGCCGACCTCTTGGTTTAGCCCCAAGTGCTCTCCTTACTGAGCTATACGACTCCCAACCAAATCCTCAAGTTATTGAATGTCATTGCCGCCGGGTCTTTCTTTCTTTTTCTGTTTTCATTTCCAAAATACATTCTTTGTATTTTCATCATCCATTACATTTAGAATGTTTGCATTAATTTTTAATGAAGGTGATACGTTTTCTTAAAATTATTTTACCAAAAAATTGAATTCCTTCCATCATTAAATTTTAATTTCCACGAATAATTATTCTACCAATCATTGGAATTGGATTTTCAATAAAATGAAATCCAATTCTTTTATAACAGTATTTGTCACTGATTTCGGTGATATTTTTTTCATTTAAATATTTGCACAAAATTTAAAATGTCATTTTAATGAAAAAGGTTAATGTTTTTTAAAGTTAGGAAAGCGCAACACAAAATATCTAAAACAATGTTCCTTTACTTGAAAATAAACAATAAATGTTTTGCTTGAAGCTGTTCTCCCTCCCTCACCCCATAAAATTCTATCCAAATTTTTGTATGGATCAAATTTTAATGATTTGATATTTAGTTTAATATTTTTTAGCAAAATAAGAATATTTTAGTTATTTCAATCTCTTCAGCCGGGTACAAGAATCCGAGAAATATTTTAATTTACGTTGAAAAATTTTTGATTCATTTCGTTTTACTGTAAGACAAACTGTTTGTAAAAATGTTTTATTTTATTTGTTTTATTTTTTCAGTGTTCGAAAGAATGTTTACATTAGATTTATTGATTTTTTTTTCGGCAAATGATTCGTTAATTATTTTTTAAAACCATTTTATTTTGATTCACAAACCAAATTCTTCTTCTTCATTAATATTGTGGAGATCCTCCGCATATTCTTTGTGCAACAAACTGTTTGTAAAAATGTTATATTTTATTTCCAAAAACATGTGTTGTAATTTTATTACCTTGACAAATGTTTTTAAATAATATTAAAAATTCAAAAAGCATTGACGAAAGCAGTTTTTCTTTGCTCTTTCACATTTTTTTAATGGCCAAAAAAGAAATTTCAAGAAAAAAGATGATTTGTTTTTTTAAAAAACGTTCTAAAATTTTTTATTGCGAAAAAACGATTTTCTAGAAACTTTTTTCCATTACAAAAAACACATACGTGCATTTGTCGAAAAACGCGTTCATTTTTTTAATGTCAATTTTTCGCGAATATAATTTTCAATTTTCTTGACGAAAAGTGTAAAGCGTTTTTTCGGTGAAAACGGAAAAACAGAGAAACACTGAAAAGGTTTTGAAATATTAAGCAGCATCTTTTAGCTGATCTGGTTCTCTTTTATGAAATTAAATAGTGTTTTTTTTTCAAAGTCAATCATTCGCAAAGGCTCGTTTATGCATTCGATTTTGACGATGAAAAGAAAACATTCCCCTTTTTTTAATGAAACAAAACTGCAGTTATTTGAATATTTTGTAATTTACAAATTATTTAACTGCTGTTTTTGGCAGTTATAAGTTGTTAAACGAATGTTATTCAAAAATTTATTCGTGGTGTTAAAAACTTTATTGTATTTGTACGAATTTAATAAGCATTTTTAATTTTGTCAAATTTTGAAGCTGTGATAATTTGCTATACTGTACCTTTGACTACAAATATATATTTCTAAATTTGATAATCGATAAAATTTAAGAATTTGTTGTAATCAGATAATGCACAGAAAACGTATGATCCTATACTCTTCCCATATGTTTCTTATACGATTGGGGTGACTTCGCAGAGGAAAGATATGAGAAGGTTATAAGCCTCATAAATACATTTCTGTTTGTAAAAAAAATTATTGATAAAAATTGTAAAAACTAGATCTATTTAAAAAATCAGTAAATGAAAAATCACAGTATAAAAACAATAAAATTAAACTACTTTAATTTTACAATCATTATAATTTTTTTATAATTTTTATAAATATTTTTTTTGAAAAAATTAAAAAAAACAGATTGTTTTAAATATTGGTCAACTGTTTTTGGTTGTGATTTACAAATCTGTTTCTTTAACAAACGTTTCAGGTTTAATAAATCATTTTCATAAAATACAAAGATGTAAAAGAATTTGTAATATACGAAATATTCAAAAAAGCGTCTTTTTTCAACTTCTTTAAAAAAAAATGGATGCTTTTTCGTTTTCGATTGTCCTTTTTTCGGCAGTAAAATTTTTCTTTTGAAAAAAAAACAGCTGCAAAATGAATGCTCGCTATCAGTTAATTTTTTTCTAAAAGTGCGTCTTTTTTAAATGTCAATTTTACTGATTCACTTAATGAAAACGACTCAAATGTTCCATTTGAAAAGATTGCAAAAACTGTTATTTAAGCTAAAAAGCTGGATTTGTAAATTTTTGGGTAATTCTGTTTATTTTTTTTTACTTTTTTCAGGTAATTATGGAATTTGACGGCCGAGATCAGAGTTGAATTGAGTAGTTTAAAGAAAAGTTTGCATAAAATCATTAAAAATATAAACGTTTTTGTTGATTTTATGCAAATTTTTCTTTAAAATACTCCAATCAACACTGATCTCAACCATCAAATCCCATATTTATCAATATCTCATTTAATCGAAATCCTCCATTATCTCTGTAATTTCCCTAAAAATTTTCTTTTTGGTCTAAAAAGTTGAACAAAGTCATTGTCTCCGATTTTCCTGCTCGGAAAATCGTATATGTTGGGGAAGCATTATTTAAAAAATGAAAAAATTGAAATATAAATTTTCTTTAGAATTTAAATATATATTTGTTAATTAAACATTTGTTAAAAATAAAGGAAAAAAGGTATTACAACAATTCACTCTTTCGATAAGTAGAAAATACAACAAAAAATTAGTATTACACAGAACTTTACCCTAGAGAACTCCGCGTGAAATTGAAGTTGAGAGTCTATGTTTGTTCTATAAACGCATCATAATTAAAAACATATTTTTATTTACAACCGAATATTTTAGTTTAGTTTTTTTAATAATTTCCTACAAAAAATTCAAAGAGGGACTCGCAAAAAAGATGATTTTTTTAGCATTCATATGTTTTATAAAAAAAGACAAAAAAAACTTTAAAAAGAAAATTACACCCACTTAATCACGATTTTTTGAAGATTCAGCGTGAGATTTTAACATTCATAAGTTTTTAAATATACTTTTTCCGTTTTTGTTAATTAATTCTTTAACCCATTTTTTTATTAATTAGCAATTAAATTACGATCGGAGATTGCAAAAAACTTATTACGTGATTTAAAATTTTCATGCTTTATGCAAATTATTTAGTATCTTAAAAAACGTATAATAAAAAATTCAAAACACATTTTATTTTTATGAAATCGAACAATAAGCGAAGAAAATTTTGGAGAAAAAAAGCAGACTTTTCTCTGTCATAAATTGTTTCGAAACAAAATTTGGAGAAAAATTAAAACATCTCATATTTTTTGTGCGTCAGACATTTGCAAAAAGGCAATTTCAACAGCCTCTTGGAAAAAAAATATGGGGTAGAATAAAAAACGTTCGCTTTATTTCTGTTCGACGATTATTTTTTTTCACAGAAAATGTCTTTTTTGCTTCAAAAAATCTACATTTCTTTGAATATTTCAGAAAGTAATTATATCATTATGTAATGCAATTACATATTTTCTGTTTTGAAATAAGAGTAAAGATTTAATGATTGAAGCTTGGGTTTTAGTCAATATTAATAACTTTACAAAAAAGAACAAATCACTTGATGAAATAATTTTAAAATTAATATTTGTCACAGAAATAAGACATCCAAAAATACTTTTATAAATATTGATTTGCTCCACTTCTTCTATTTCTCTTATTATAAGCTTCTTATGTGTTTAATAAATTTTTAAAAATTACCAAAAACTTTAATATGTTTATTTATAAAAAATGAATGAAAACCAAAATATTCAAAATATTGCCATTTGCTTTAAAAAAAAGATTGCAAAGAAACTTTTACATTTTTTTTTGAAAAAATTCGGGGAGCTTTTATTTCTGTCTGTCACTTTTGAAAATGAAACAATTTTGTCTGCGAAAAGCATTAAAAAAAACACAAAAAGCAGAAAAAAGAAAGCAAAATAGTTGTCTCTTTTTTTGTTGTTGAAAAAATGAAAAAAAAGATAGTTTTTGAAGAAAGAAAATAAAGTGACGCATTTTCAAATATGAATGATTGTTTGGAAAAATGTAAGGGCTTCGAAAGCGTTAATCGATAAAAAAAGTGTGTTTAATTTTGCAACAAAGTTGTTTTGAATATTTTAATAATTATTTTTAATACAAAATGAAAAAAGTCTTTTTTTAAGGTTTTAAATTTCAAATTTAAAGAAGTCGATAAAAGAGTGGTATTATTATGATGGAATTACATTACTAAAAATTGCCATTTTTACTCGTTATTAACGAACGTTTGTTTTCAATTGAATTGCAGTGCCTTTTTTTTGTCATTTTTAGAAACATACTCAAAAAGTTAATTACATATCACTTTCAAATATACATTGTATCATGTTTGTAGTTGTTACTGAATGCAAGAAATAGATTATAGGATCGTTTTTGTTTTATTGTAAAGACTCTGAAAAAAGAGATCTGTCTTTAACGATGGTAAATGAAAAGTTTGCAAACGAAATCGTCATGAATGAATGACAATAAAATACGAATCCCTATCATTTGTGACGAAAATTTTATGTCGGAGATATGTTTATCAAAACACACATTTTTAAACAATGATGTATAAAACATTATTTAAAATATTAAAAAAAATTTAATTTTTTTATTTTCGCAAAATTATAAATCCTTAAAAAAGAGGCCGAAAAAAAAGATGAAACTTTTTTTGCTTCTGTATTACACATTTTTCGAAAGATGGCGCAAAAACCTTTCTTTTTGCTAAATTTGGCAAACAAGAAAACACCACTATTTTTTTTTATTCTGAAAAACATCTGTCTTAAAAAAACACCACACTGTTTCTTTTTTTCCATCACCAATTCTTTTCTGTCTGCTTTTTTTTGTTTCAAAAAGAAAGGGAATTTTTATGATACATTTGCACTTTTTTTCGTTGGATAAAATCACATAAAAAAAAGGATAGAAAAGAAAAATTTTTTGTGGGCAATCAAAAAGTCTTGTTTAAAAATTATTTTGAAACATAAAAGTGAAATATGTTTGAAAAGAAATGCATAAAAAGTTAGAGAGATTCAAAGCGGCAAAAGTTTTTGTCTCCAATATTTTTTGTATTTTTTGAATATTTGTTTTTACTTTTAATCATCGATCTAGTGAAAAAAAGTTGTAAAAAATTAAACAAAATTTTTTAAACAAAATTTTTTACATTATCCAATAACTCAATTGATATACCACATTATTAATAGAACAAAGGTGTTCCGATTTTTTGCATCAGGAAATATGGAAAAGATTCCTTTCTTAGCTTTTTTATATTATAAAGAGATGGTCCATTCTGATTTCTACAGGTTCTTTTTCATTTGAATTTTTGAAAAAATTTCAAACACAGATTTATTACAAATAAAATACAAAACAATTTTTACAAAGATGTAACATTTTAATGGAATAAAAAACGAAAGCTTCTTCCATTCTATCTTTTCATTATTAATTATAACCAAAATATCAAAGAATAATTGAGACATGTTAGAAAAGCATCTGCTGGTGACGAAATCTGCGTACGGATATGTTTTTAAATACGATGCGTTTATGGGATAAACATACGCTATCAACTTCAGTTTCACACGTTGTGCTCAAGCGTAAAAGTCTATGTGATACCGATTTCTTGATGTATTTTTTGCTTAAGAAAAGAATGAACTTTCGTAATACCTCTTTTTCCTTTATTTTAAACAATCTTTTAATAAATAAATGCATATTTAAATTCGAAAGCAGGTTTACATTTCCATTTTTTCATTTTTTAAATAATGTCATTTCTTTGTACAGCAATTGTTTGTGATATCATTGATATTATTATTTTTATTAAAAAAAATTCATTTAATATAATTTTCAATAAAACTTTTAAAATAATTACTTTCTAAAATATTCAAAGAAATGTTGAAGCTTTATTGGAGTTTAACAAAATTTGTGAAGCTTCATATCCAATTACTTTTGTCTTGGAAATTCAAAAGAATTCTATAAAAATTAACATGCGTTATTTTTCAATTTAAAAAATGAAAGTTGTACGGTACTTTTTCCGTTTCGCCCACACATTTTTTTTTCATTCACAAACACAACCGCTCAGTCTACCCGCCCAAACACCCTTCTGAATTCGCAGTAAAAACTCACTATTTTTATGCAAATTTGTGAATGAAAAAAAAGTGTGGGCGAAGCGGAAAAAGTGCCAGTTGTACCTGCATTACAATTGTTGAAGTGCTTAAAAGTTTATTTGCATTGTGTGAACCACGATTGCATATATTAATGGGATCACAAACATTTCCAATATTATCAGAATTTTCAAAGGGGAGAGATATGCCATTTATAATATCATTATTCAATGGTTTTTGCCAACTTTTATGTGAATTTTTTCCTTCAAATTTGTTTCCACTTTCAGCAAATGTTTGTGAAGATGTTACAGTACTTTTTTATATACCATTTACAAATATTATAATTTATTTACAACCACAAATAAAGAAAAGTAAATTTGTTAAAATCAACAAAAAGCAAAAACATATGCAATTATGTAAACAAATTTCAGTTTAAAAAAGCATTAGAAAAATTGTTAAGTATGACACATTAAAACTTTGATTTTTTCTTTTTCCTTGGCTTCATACATCCAGCAGCTACTCCAAGTACTGGTCCAGAAGTAGGTCGTGGAGGTGGTTTTGGAGGCCTTGTGATATACCCCGGAATGAAATTAGCTACTGATGCTCGTCCATTTCGCGCAAGAACCTTGTTTGAAGCAACCGAGGTAAAAGGGTTACGATTTGACGATGAAGGAGTACGAGATGATGGTGGACTGGTGGACCAAATGCATTTGACGACGAAGGACCCGGATTATTTGGTTTAAAACACTGATTTCAACCATCAAATTCCATAGTTATCTATATCACACTAAATCCAAATCTTCCATAATCTCAAATCCGACGTTTTAAATATAAACAAAATATTCAAAAAAAATTTGATGAAGACATTTTTTACCTGGAAAAGAGAAAAAATAAATGAAAGAAAGAAAAACCCGAGCTGTCTTTCCTTGGTTAATGCAGCTGTAAAGGTGAATGTGCCCCCTCCCCCCTTTCAATCAATGAAGCAACAAAATAAATGGGAAGAGAGAGAAAAAAAAGGAAATATATTTTGTTTCTTTTGGTGATGTACGAAAATTTTCGTGCGTCCAAAAAAATGCATAAAACAGAAACGATGTCGTAAATTATATACTATTTTCAACAAAATCAATTAAAAACAAAACAAACTTATAAAATATGATTTATACTTTGTTGCAAAACCATTTGCTACAATAAAAGTTGAAAATTGGCGTGGTATAAAGGTGTTAATGTAATTGTATCAACATGAGGATACTGTAGCAAAATTTCAGAT